>PVJS01022507.1:0-30461 GCA_004027185.1 Glis glis
AAAAAAAAAAAAAAAAAAAAAAAAGTCCAACATGGATTAGAAGTTCAACATGGGTCTCGCTAGGCTAAAATTTAGATGTTGGATGTGCTTCCTTCTGGAGGCTCTAGAGAAGGATGATTTCCTCGCCTGCTTCTACACACTGCCTCTGTTCTTTGGTCCCTGGCTCCTTCTTCCATCTTCAGAGCATGCAGTGTATCACTCAGACTCTTCTTCCATAGAGATATTTCTTTCTGACTAAAGCCAGGACAGGTTCTCTGCTTTTAAGGACTCATGTGGTTAGACTGGGTCCACTGAATAATCCAGGATAACTGACCCATCTCAAGGTTCCTTTGGCCACGTAAGGTAATAGAGTCATATGTTCTGGGGACTAGGGAGCGGTGTTGGCTACTTTGTCTACTACATATCCTTTTACTTTCAATCTATCTATATATTTGTATTTAAAGAGTCTATTTTGTAGATAGTAGATGATTAAGTCTTGCATTTTCTTCCAAGCTAACAATCTCTACCTTTTAATTGGAGTACTTAGCCCATTTATATTTATTGATATGGCTGGATATAGTTCTCCTGTTTATTTTCCCATTTGTCTCATCTGTTTTTGGTTCCTCTGTTCTTCCTTTCCTGCATTCTTTTGGGCAAACTAAATACTTTATAGAATTCTATTTGAATTTCTCTATTGACTTTTTAGCTATATCTCTATTTTTTGGAGGATGCTCTAAGGATTAAAATATACATCTGTAGTTTTATACAATGCATTTAGAATATTGTATTGCCTCATGTAAAATATAAGAACTTTGCAACTGTATAATTTCATTCTCCACGTCCCTGCTTTACAATATAGTCGTCATTAGTGTTCCATATTTAAAATACAATGTTACATATTTTCATTTCAGATGGTCATATATATACATGTATATTTTTTAAAAGAAAAATTTAAAAGGTCTTTTTTATTTTACCCATATAATTTCTCTTTTCTGTACTCTTCATTCCTTCCTGACCACTTGAGTTTCTTGGCACCATTTTTCTTTAGCCTGAGGAATTTCCTTCAACATTTCTTGTACAGTAGATATGCTAGCAATAAATTCTCTTAAGTTTCTTTTATCTGAAAAATGTCTTTATTTTGTCTTCATCCTTGAAGACACTTTTTTTCTGAATAGAGAATTCTGAAATTTCTTTCAGTACTTTAAAGGTGTTATTCCACTGTCTGCTGACCTCCCTGGTTTCTGAGGAGAAGCCAGCCATCATTTATGTATAATGTATATAATGTATCTTTTCTCCTCTGGGCATTTTAAATATCTTCTCTGGTTTTCAGCGGTGTGACTAGGATGGGCTTAGGTGTGGTCCTCCTTGTATTCATTTTGCTAGGAGTCAACTGAGATTCTTGGATATGTAAGTTAAGGGTTTTCACCAAAGTTGGAAAAAATTTTGTTATTATTTCTTCATATATTTCTCTTCTGCCCCATTCTTTTTCTCTGTTCCCTCTGGCACTCCAGTTATACATATGAGACCTGATATTATCTCAAATGTCATCGAGGCACTGTTGATTCTCTCAGAAAATATTTTCTTGTTTCTCAGATTAAATTATTTCTACTGATCTGATTCCAAGTCTACTACCCTTTCTTCTATTGTTTCTAATCCATTTTTATCTTATTCAGTGAATTTTTCATTTCATGCCCAATACTGGAATATTTGATAAGTTTTTACTTATTTACATTTGTCCACTGAGATTTCCTATCTGTTAACTCATTTGACCATACTTGCTATAGTTACTTTGATGTAGTTTCCTGCTCATTCCTACTTCAGGGTCATCCCAAGTTTTTCCTTAAGTATTGGTCATATTTTCTGACTTTTTACAGGTCCACTAACTTATGATTGTATGTTAGACACTGTTAACGATACACTGCAGAGAGTATGGATCGTGCTGTCTTTCTTTGAAGGTATTACGTTTGTTCTGGTAGGAAGGCAGATTACTGGAAGATCCTTTTGGTGCTATCATTCTGGGTTCAAATCTTTCTTAAGTTCAGTTTCCATAGTGAATATAGCCCTAGTGTGTGCTCCCCCATACCCATGGGCACAATCCTATTCCTAAAACGTGGCTGTTCTGGGGTCTCAACTGCATCCCTGAGGTGCGCAGCGAGGGCTCTTCACTCGGGTTGAGTGCATCTCCAACATCTCCCATGACCTCTGGCACCATCATGCAGCACTTAGCCCTACCATGGTCAATCTCTGCCAGGCCTCATGGAGCGGCTCACCCTGTCTATGCACGGCCACCCTTAGCTAAGGCCAGAGGGTGAATGAAGGCAGAAAGCCAGGGCCAGGGTGGGCCTATCATGGTGTTTGTTCTCTCAAGAATCAAAGACCTGTGGTGTTCAATGACTGAAAATGGCAAGGATTTAATATTTTGAGTGAGTTTCAGTACCTTTTGTATATTTTGCTCATTTTTACAGTTGTTTTTATTAAGAGAGTAAGTGACTGTCATTACTCTGTTATGGTCAGAAGTGGAAGTTGATGGTTACTAAAATACCAGAAGGTATTCTGTTTTCGTTTCCTGAAGATGCTATCCTAAGTGTAAAAACCTTCACTGTGAGCAAGTGCCTTTCAGTTTCGTCACTTGCTTCCTCTGTCCTTCACATGCCACTAATGGCTTTTACTGGTTTCACTAAGCAGGTAGTAAAAGCGAACCTTTTTGGAATATTCGTGGTGTGTTTGTGTGTGTGTGTGTGTGTGTGTGTGTGTGTGTGTGTTTGTGTGTGTTACTGGGGATTGAACCCAAGGGCATTGTACCTCTGAGCCACACCCCCAGCCCTATTTTATTCTTTTATTTTGAAACAGGGTCTTACTACATTGCAGAGGGCCTCACTAAGTTGTGGAAGCTGGCTGCGAACCTGCCATCCTCCTGTCTCAGCCTCCCAAGTACTGGGATTACAAGCGCATGTCTCCACGCCTGGCTTTGGGGTATTCTCTTAATTCTATAACCTACCTTTAATAAAGCACTTAAGTAGACTTTTGAAAAGGAGCACAAAAGTGTAAAGATTCCTGGCCAGGGTGTTGTGAACATGGCCTCGAGTCCCTACTTTATGCCGTATGCATGTCCCTGGGCATTCACGGCCTCATTCTTGACCCTGGCTTTCTCATCTGTCACTGACAGGAATGAGCCCATCGAGCTCAGCACCTAGCACACTGCTTGGAATGCGGTATGCATAAGACAAATGGCGGCTGCATGAAGAAGTATGCAAGAATGAAGGGAAGGAGGGAGGGAGTCCGGCGGGCACTAAAACTAGACTTTTTAATATATTTGATCTATGCTGCCATTATATGACTCTTAGAGCTTCAAATGTAGCATCAAAAATCAAACTGGAAATTGGATCTGCTGGAGATCCTTGTATTCTCAATGACTCTGCCTTAGAGGCATTTCTTACAAGGTGTTCACTAGAAAAGTGCAGTCAGCCACAGATACTAAAACCACCTACCTCTCTGCTCACTTGCACGGCTCAGCTCCTGCTCCTGCTGCTCGGGCCTGCCTAAACCTGCCTGCTCTGTGAGGTTGACTATATCACTCACACCAGAGGCAAGACGCAAAGAGCAACACACTTGGGGAAAAGAACCACACTCCAAATCATCCATTTGTAGTCTGGGGCTTGTCCTCAGAATATGCCATCTTCCCTGAGTTGCAGAGAAAGTCTGAGTGGTCAAACAGAGTTACCCTGGTGTCACTTGAGTAATCTCTTGGGGAAATGCAATACGCCCCTTCTCTGACATCTGTGACCTGAGACGTCCATGGACTTGGTGTCTGTGAGGATATTACGCTACAGTCTTTCTTCATATGCACCTTTCATCATGATATATGGGGAGAAAAAAGGAAGGTAACCAAGGAAGGTAAAATCCAGCCACTGGACTCCTGCTTCCTATACACCCTGCGGTTCAGCTTCTGTGCCTGTGTACACAGTGCAGTCCTCACCCCTCAGATAACTTCCACCCCATCTTCCAGACCCGGCGTACTCATCGCCTCTTCAGTGCAGTGTATGCTGAGCAAGGTACAGAAAACTACTATCATGTGCTACTTCTTTATTTTGTAATATTATCAACTTAGTTGTCATAGAGCATTGCCCTTAAAGTAGGGACTACCTGTTTTTATTCATCTTTTGTAATCGACTGTACCCAGCACAATTCTTTTATTTATTTATTTTTTACCTCTGAGCTATACTCTCAGCCCTATTTTATTTTTTTATTTTGAAACAGGATCTCGCTAAGTCGCTGAGGGTCTCACTAAGTGGCTGAAGCTAGACTCAAACTTGCGATCTCCTGTCTCAGCCTCCCATGTACTGGGATTACAAGCGTGCACCACTGCGCCCAGCAAGCACAATTCTTGGTGTAAATATGTGTTCAAAATCTTTGGTAAGCTATTCTTCTGAAAGGACTGGGCCTCAAGAGGTGCACAAATTACCAGCAGTACAGAGAAAGGAGAGATATGACCTTGGCTTTTTCTCATCTCAGAGTTTGAAAGGGATGGTTGAACCTAGCCCACAATTAATACCAAGGCAACTGCTTCAGGGACTTCCCTGCCAACCAAGCTCCTGGCCAAATTCATCTGTAGGATCAGTAGGCAATACTAGCCAAGGCAAATTTCAACATCTCTGAGGAATGCAAGCACCATGGGAGAAAGACTTAAAAGACAGATAATAAACGACACACCTCTACCATGGGAAACAGAATTTCAAAATCCAATAGACATAAAAATGCCTTTTGAGAGATAAGAGAAGATACCCAAGACATTACGTGGGGAAAAACAATGAGGAAGAAGAACCAAGCAATTTTTTTAGTATGAAAATATAATTGTTGTGGTGTGAGACTACAATGTACCAATAAAAACATAAAAAAAAGAAAATATAATTGTTTAAGCTGGGTGCGGTGGCACTTGCCTGCAATCCTAGTATGTGGGAGGCTGAGTCAGGGGGATCACAGGTTCGAGGACAACACCCATAACTTAGTGAAATCCTAAGGGCTGGGTAGAATGCCTCTGAATTCAATCCCCAGTACCAAAAGAAAAGAAGTTGAAATAAAGAATTCAACAGGGTAGCCAGGCATGGTGGTGCAGGCTTGTAATCCCAGTACTTTGGGAGGCGGAGACCGGAGGATCTGGGTTCACGGTCAGCCTCAGCTCTCTCTGTCTTTCTCTCTCTCTCTCTCTTTCTCTCCTTAGTGAGGCCCTCCTCAACTTCGTGAGACCCGGTTTCAAAATAAAGTATAAAAAACAGGGCCGGGGGTGTAGCGCGGAGGTAGAACGCCCCTGGGTTCAATCCCCGGTACCGCCAAAAAAAAAAAAAAAAAAAAAAGAATTCAACAGGGTAGACTTAGCAGAAGAATAGACAGAGATAAAAACAAAATGAAGTAAAAATAAAACAAAAAAACCTGGACCCAGACACCACCAGGAAGGAAGATAGAAGCAGAAGCACAAGGATCATTTTTTTTTTCAAAAGGCACCTCAGAAAGAAGGAAAAACAATGATAAAATATTTAGAGAAATAATAACAGAGAATTTTGCAGAATTCAAAAACAATGTGAGAGCTCAAACTAAGGGGCTAACAGGGTGACAAAGAGAAATGATAAGGACAAAACCATAACTGTGTGCATATGCACACGCAAACCAGATTATAATAAGATTTAAGAACATTGAAGACAGAAAATTCCAAACATTTTCCAAGTTAAATCACCTACAAAACTATCACTTAAACGTGCAGGAGGGGAATAAATATATTTTCAAGCATACTATCCAACCGTTAAAAAGGAATGAGGTCCTGGAAAACATGGTGAGTGACAAACCTGACACAAAAGGCTACATCCTATGCCATTGTATTTGCAAAAAATATCCAGAATAGGCACATTTATAGAAAGCAAACACAGATTAGTGGACATCACAGGCTTGTGGCAAGAGTGATTTCTGCCCAAGTCTTACTTTATAAAGTGATAATGTAGAGAGGTCAATGCCATTGAAAGAAAAAATAATTTTTTTTGGAGATTAGTCTAGCCGTGCCACCTGGGCTGGCCTTGAACTCCTGGGCTCAAGTGGTCCTCCTGCCTCAGCCTCCCAAGTAGCTGGGACTACAGGCACTCACCACCAAGCCTGGCTCACTGAAAGAAATGCTGAATGTTACTCGCGTCCAGGCACTGTATGACGAGTAGGGCCATGTGGGAAGAATACGGCTTTTCTAAATATTTTCAGAAGGTACATATATCAGTCTTCATGGGCTACCATAACAAAATACCATAGACCAATTTTAAGGTGACATCTACAGTTTTTCAAGGTAAGTTTAAATGGCTGCAAAGGATGTAATATTTCTTTTTTTTGTGTGACATTGGGGATTGAACCCAGGGGCATTCTACCTCTGAGCTACACCTCCAGCCCTATTTTTTTTATTCTTTATTTTGAAACAGGGTCTCACCGAGTTGTGGAGGGCCTCACTAAGTAGCTGAGGCTGGCCGCGAACCCAGATCCTCCGGTCTCAGCCTCCCCAGTACTGGGATTCCAAGTGTGCGCCACCACGCCCAGCCAGGATGTAATATTTCAAAACAGTATATATTGTGTGCATTAAATATGTTAATCTATAAATGCAACTTAATATGTAAGATTAAACTTCTTTTTTTTTTTTTGGTAGTACTGGGGATGGAACCCTGGGCATTCTACCTCAGAGATACACCCCCGCCCTTTTGATTTTTCTGTTTGAAACAGGGTCTCCCTAGGTTGCTGAGGCAGTCCTCGAACCTGCAATCCTCTTCTCTTGGCCTCCCAAGTACTGAGATTAGAGGCATGTACCTGGCTTAAACTTCTTTTAATTAAAAAAAAAAAGTATGTCAGCCGGGCGTGGTGGCGCACGCTTGTAATCCCAGTACTTTCGGAGGCAGAGACCAGAGGATCCGGGTTCGCGGCCAGCCTCAGCTCTTTCTCTCTCTCTCTCTCTACCTAGTGAGGCTCTCCACAACTTCGTGAGACCCGGTTTCAAAATAAAGTATAAAAAATAGGGCCGGGGGCGTAGCGCGGAGGTAGAACGCTCCAGCGTTCAATCCCCGGTACCGCAAAAAAAAAAAAAAAGTATGTCATAAAACTTAATTGGTAAAGCCTGTTTGTTTTGTCAAACCTTTCAGGCAAATCAGTCTGACCTAATTTTTCAATTCAGACTTGCTTATACACATTACAGGGAAAGCATATCACTTCTGAATTCTTTTTTTTTTTATGGTACCAGGGATTGAACCCAGGGGCATTCTACCTCTGAGCTACACCCCCAGCCCTATTTTTTATTCTTTATTTTGAAACAGGGTCTCACTAAGTTGCTGAGGGCCTCACTAAGTAGCTGAGGCAGGCCGTGAACCAGGATCCTCTGGTCTCAGCCTTCCAAGTACTGGGATTACAAGTGTGTGCCACCACGCCCAGCTTCTGTATTCTTAATTTTAGAATAGACCACAAAAAGGACAAGGCATGGAGTCATGCCATGATTTGGTAGCCTGGATGAAATAAGACCTACTCTCTTCATTACTTCCTATATAAAATTGCTTTGCTTTCACGATTCTTCTTCAGGGCAAATTCTTTCTGAAATTATTCATCTGACTGTTCCACTGAGGTTATTATGTCCTGAGGCAATGAATCATTATAAGATTTGGAAAAGGAGGGATAATATACCTTTTTTTTTCTATACAGTGAAAGACAGTAATTATGAAAGGTGATAGTAAGAGCTGGGCGTGGTGGCGCACGCTTGTAATCCCAGTACTTTGGGAGGCAGAGACCAGAGGATCCGGGTTCGCGGCCAGCCTCAGCTCTCTCTCTCTCTCTGTCTCTCTCCCTGTCTCTCCCTGTCTCTCTCTCTCTCTCTCTCTCTCTCTCTCTCTCTCTCTCCTTAGTGAGGCCCTCCGCAACTTCGTGAGACCTGGTTTCAAAATGAAGTATAAAAAAAAATAGGGCTGGGGGTGTAGCGCGAAGGTAGAACGCCCCTGGGTTCAATCCCCGGTACCGCCAAAAAAAAAAAAAGGTGATAGTAATTATGAAATTATGAAAGGAGAAAAAACCACCATAGGCAAATTTCCAAACAGATCAATATTAGTATAGCACATAAACAGAAATGGGAAATCAGGAAACTGACTCCCCTTTGTCCCCAGGCAGACTGTATGTACCCCCAGGAATAAACACGGTCCAGGCTGAATTCTGCTATGTTAATGTCATAGTAATGGCCATACTATCAAAGGGTTAAAACCACTGGTCAAGGGATAGACATTGTTAGATTGAATAAAAAATAACGACCAGAGTTATTCAGTCTACACAAGATAGTTAAGACAAGAGGATATGTCAAGAAGGAAAATAAAGGAATGGAAAAGTTATAAGGCAAGTATAAGTAAAAAGAGAGCCTGGTTAGCAATTTTAATCAAACAAACAGAAGCTGGGGGGGGATATGATTAAAGAACCAGAGGACTACTATGTATTAGGTAAAATAATCATGAGCATGTATGCAAATAATATAGCTTCACTATGTGAAGTAGTAACTAAAAATTATAATCCTAGTAAAGATTTCTTTTGTGTGTGTGGTACTGAGGATTGAGCCCAGAGGCATTCTACCACTGAGCTACACCCCCAGCCCTATTTTATTTTCTACTTTGAAACAGGGTCTCACTAAGTTGCTTACAGCCTCACTAAGTTGGGAGGCTAGCTACAAATCTGCAATCCTCCTGTCTCAGCCTCCAAGTACTAGGATTTACAGGTGTGTTCCACCATACCCGGCCCTAGTAAAGTTTTAAAAATATGTAACTTGGATATTTAAACTTTTTGTGAGTGGTACTAGGGATTAAGCCCAGGGGTGTTCTACATCTGAGCTATACCCCCAGACCTTTTTATTTATTTTTTTTATTTTGAAACAGGGTGTTGCTAAGTTACAGCATGTTGGCCTCAAACCTGCAATCCTCCTGTCAGCCTCCCAAGTCCTGGGATTATAGGCGTGCACTACCACGCCTGGCTTAACTTAGATGTTTTAAAAATAGAGACACATTTTTTTTTAAAGTGCGGAAGCATTACCTCCTCACTCAGATGCTCCCTGTTGACATCCCACCATTTTGGCTCACCCCAGAAACAACCTTCCGTAAGGCCTCATCCAGGGTGACAATTCTCAAGTTATTTCAGCTCCTAGAGAGTAAATAGAAAATAAAGCGGGCAAGGGCCTTCTGATGAGAAGGGCGCCCAGGGTCGGGCAGCCGCAGTGTCTGTGCTCTCTGGCTTCAAGGCAGTCCCTAAGAACTCCAACTATGCTTGCCGGCGTCTAGGCTTCTCAAGCTACAGGATGAGTCTTTTAATGTTTCCAAGCCTTCTGCCTCCTTTCAATCATTTCCAGTGGATTTAAAGAGCATTAAAAAAATAGAACACATTAGCTGGATGTGGTTAACTATGAATAAAATAAATCCAAAGGAACATAGTAATGAGAAACTATTTTTCATCACTTAAGGTACGGAGTTGTTCCTCAGAACTTGTTGTTGGGTTTGATTTTGCTTTTGTTCCATGTCTATGAATGTGACAGGTGTAACCACCACCGCTATCAGAAGGCAGAGCAGTTTCAGCGCCCCCTGCCTCTCCCTTGGGAGTCACACCAGCCCCCTGCCCTTTACCTCCAGCAGCCACAGAGCTGTTCTCCACCTCCATAGTTCTGTCATTTGGAGAATGTCATACTAATAGAATCAGGTAAGTATGTACTCCTTGAAAGTGGCTTTCTTCACTCAGTAGAAAGTCTTTGAGATTCACCAAGTTGTCGTGTCTATTAATAATGGCAGCAGTCTGTGTGTGTGTGTGTGTGTGTGTGTGTGTTATCTGCAGGGTCCCTGCCATCGACAGAGGCAAGCTGCTGCTGCCTGCAGCCTGCATGCATTTGGAACTGCCAACACTCGAGCTCTCCTAGCCAGTGCACAACGGCCTCTTGCCGTAACTGTGACTCGCATTCCTCCAATGGATGATGGTGCTGCGCGTCTTGTCATGTGCTCACCTGCCATCTGTGTATTCTCTTTGTTAAAGTCCAAGTCTTTCGCCCAATTAAAAACCTAGGGTGCTCCTTACCGTAAGTCTGAGAGTTCTTTACTCATTCTCAAGATTAGCCCTTTGAATTTGAAAATATTTTCTAAGTTTGTATCTTGTCTTTTCATCCTCATAAACAGTAAGTTTTTTTAATTTTGATGAAGTCAAAATTGCTTTAATTTGATAAAGCTCAATTTATCTTCATTTTCATCAATGATACTTTTGCTGTCATATCTAAGAACCCTTTGCCTAAATCCCAGGTAATGGAGATTGTCTCAAAGGTTTTCTTCCAGAAGTTTTATGGCTTTGTATCTTATATTTAGACTTAGGATTCATTTTGAAGTTAACTTTCATGTAATACGTGAGATTTAGGTCAAAGTTCCTTCCTTTTTGCACACTGATGTCCAATCTATTTATCATTATTTGTTGAAAAAAAAAGACTATACATTCTGTATGGAATTGCCTTTGCACTCCTGCCACACACCAACTGACATATCTGTCTGCACAGACTTCTCGACTTTGTACCCTCTACCCCCACAGTATCTCACTTCTCTTGTAAACACACAAAGCAAGCTTACTAGTGTCATAGACATGTCATATCATAGAGCTAACTCAGAACCTGAATGAGGATTGGTTACTTGAGTCATTTATTTTGTGATCTAGGCTATGAAATATAGAATCCATTCTCTCTCTAGGCTAGACCACACATGGAATACTGAGATCAGTTTTTGATACTATGTGTGTGTGTGTGTTTTACAGGGGATTGAACCCAGGGACATTCTACCTCTGAGCTACACCCCCAGCCCTATTTTTATTTTGAAACAGGGTCTCACTAAGTTGTGAAGGGCTCTGCTAAGTTGCTGAGGCTGACTGTGAACCTGCGATCTTCCTGTCTCAGCCTCTCAAGCACTAGAATTACAGGTGTGTGCTACCACACCTGGCTTGATACCACAATTTAAGAGGCTGCATCACTGGCAACCTGGAACTAAGTCATTCTTAGAGACTGACTTAGATGATGAGGGAAATGAAAATGGTAACAGATAGTGACTGGCTGAGGACAGTAGGCTGCCCAGCCTGCAGTGATGAAAGGGAGACTAGTTCTGGCCCTATGAAATAGAGCTTGTCAGAAAGTCCTTCTGTGCGACCTGGGGAAGAGGACTAGGACCAGTGGCCAGCACTGGGAGTCCAGAGATGGGTAGGATACACTTCCTACTGTCAGAGAGGAAGACACAGGGAAAACTATGCTGGTTAGCTGATTTAACCGTAGTGCACATCTGCTTTAGGTAAGAGACTGGATGGAATGACTTGCTTTAATTCTGATTTTGTACAGCTGCCAGAGATGGCCCAACAACTCTGAGTGTTTCAAAGAACCAATGACTTTCTGTCCTTAGGTTAACTGCTTCATGAAAAGACTAAGTCTTGTGAAAGTTAGAGATCTGTCCAAGGTTTCAAAATAGTGGTTTCCAAACTGAGTTTGGAAACCAGTGTCTCCTTTGGTATATTGACTCCTGGATTTTTCTTACCCTTTGGGTTTTCAGTCTTTCAAGCTCACTATCTCAGAGGCCCTTGTAGAGAAAGGAATCCTACCATTTGAAATTCCAACACTTTTATTCAATGACAGAATGGAAAAAAAGTCAAACTAATCCAAAGAAGTCTCTTCTGAAGATTTTATTTCTGCTCTGAGCTGTTCTGGGTGACCTACTGCTCTAATTAGGCTGGAAATAAACCTGGCTTTCATGAGATCCAGGATATGGCCAGAGGAAAAAGTTGCCAAGACTACTTAAGATCACCGGTGCCCACACCTAACCTGAGAGCATTCCAAGAATTCATTGATTCATTCCATAATTCATTCTGCCGATTAACCACAAACACAGACACCCGGAGGCACAGGCAACACTGGCTGGTTTAGTTTCACTATCTACTCATGGCAGGAAAGAGATAACAAAAAAGTAACACCATAGTTTCCTAATAGCTCCTTCCACGGGCAGTGTGGCACTGCAGAAAGCCAGCAGACCCCATCCACAGTCCCAGCTCTCCCTCTCTGAATGAAGCGTCATCCCCGTCCTTTCTACCTCTCAGAGTTCTGGTGAGGATTAAACGAGACAACGGATATGAAAGTGCTTTGCCAACTGAGAAGCACTGTTTCCCACATAGGAGGTTTCCTCATCTAACAAATATATGTCGGCCCCTTATTAAATGACACGTTCTAAGTTAAATCCCATGGATATAAAGTGAAGTGAGATCCAGCCCATCCCTCGAGACGGCCATCAGATACACGAGTGGCAAACACAATGATGAGGACGCGCAGGGCGAGGGACAGCAGGGGAGCGTTGTTCCCTTGGACCAGCAGTGAGAGCTGTGACTGCCAAGAGGTGGACGGAACGGGGGACAATGGCAGAAGCAGGAGTTACGTACCAGCTTCTAGAAAATATTGCACACTCCTGAGGCCACTTAACCCCACAAAGTAGGTCACTATTTTTACTATTATCCTTATTGTTCTATGAAGAAGTGGCTCCCAGTTGGGGAAGGAGGTGATTTACCCTACAGAGGACATTTGGCAACTGTGGTTATTACCAGGGGTTGCTACTGGCATCTGGTACATACAGGCCAAGGATGCTGCTAAACATCACACAATGCACAGGTCCTCACAACAAAGAATTACAAAGAATTAGCCAGGTGTGGTGGTGCACACCTGTAATCCCAGTACTTGAGAGGCTGAGACAGGAGGATCACAGGTTCGAAGCAAGCCTCACCAACTTAGTGAGGCTGTCAGTGACCTAGTGAGACCTTGTTTCCAAATAAGAAATAAAATATGGCTGGTGGTGTAGCTTAGAGGTAGAATGCCTCCGGGTTCAATCCCCAGCAACACACACACACATACACACACACACACACACACATTAAAGAATCCCCAAATGTCGACTGTGCTGAGGTTGAGAAAACCTGCTGTAAAGGAAACAGGCCCACAGAGAAGCACAGCCCCAAAGTGCATGGCAAGTCTGTGGCCTAGCACTCCAGCTAGATTTCCCAGTTGTAACCCTCTGTGGTCTCCACCTGGGCCAATAAAAAAGAACATGGAGGGCCAGGTGTAGTGACTCATGCCTGTAATCCCAGTATCTGGGAGGCTGAAACGGGAGGATCACAGGTTCAAGGACAGCCTCAGCAATTTAGCAAGACTCTCAGCAACCTAGCAGACTCTCTTTCGAAACAAAGAATAAAACAGGGCTGGGGGTGTAGCTTGGGGGTAGAATGCCCCTGGGTTCAATCTCCAGTACTACTACTACTTTCACACCCACACAAAAATCCCCAGTACTACCAAAAAAAAAAAAAAAAGCGTGGAGGACAATGAGCTGGGGCAGGGGCTTCACCAAGCCCCCAGAATACTCTCAAATCCACCACAGGTTAGAAGAGTATGAGGAAAGGGCAGAGAAGAGAGAGAAAAGGCTAGAACAAAGCAGGCGAGCCAGTGGCAGTCTGTGTACTTCTGACTCTTAGATCTAACACCTATTGCATCTTGATAGTGATCAGCATTTAGAGGAACTCGTTTCACACCCTTTGTCTAATTTCAACATCACTACAGTCAGGCCCTGAGGAGGGAGAAACGAAGATAAAGATTCTGAGTTTGTGCAGGACATGGTGGTGCCCATATGTGGGAGGCTGAGCCCAGAGGATCACCACAGCAACTTAGTGAGGCTCTCAGCAACTTAGAGAGACCCTGTTTCCAAATAAAAAATAAAATAGGTCTGGTGGTATAGACCAGAGGTAGAAGGCCCTGGATTCCATCCCCAGTAACACACACACACACACACACACACACACACACACACACACACACGATTCTGAGTTTGTGAAGCCCAGAAAAGTTAAATACGTTAGCCAAGGTCCCAGGCTGTGCTAGGCGGGCAGGACTCAGGGCAAACTCTCTCTCGGAGTCCAGTGCTCCATACCAGCCCCGAGCCAGCACCTGTTCCTCACCCTACAGCTCATGGAGACAGGACAACATCTCTCTGAAAGGGCTTTCCTGTGTACTCGGGAGATGTCAGGTGAACTAGGTGAAGGAACAAGCACTCAAAACCACTGGACAACTTGGGAGGCTGAGGCAGGATGATTGCAAGTTCAAGGCCAACTTGGCCAACTTAAGGAGACCCTGTCTCAGAACAAAAAATAAAAAGGGCTGGGGATATAACTCAGTGATAGAGCGCCCCTGGGTTCAATCCCCAGTACTGCAACAAACAAACAATTCCCCCCTTCCCCTCCCCCCAAACCTACTAGAGGAAGAGCTAACCCAAAGCATGGAGGGGGGACGAGGATGCGCACACATGCACCTGGGCTCAGCTTTGGGGTTTTCATGATCAGGTGTGTCACTTTAGATTGGTTGCCTGGTCTCTAGGCATCCCTGCCCCTCCTTACTACAAGAGGACCACAAGATCGCAGCTAAGAGCACTCCCTGCTCTAGTAATGGAGTCTGTTCTAGTTAGAATGCTGCTTCCTGTAGCCAGGGGCACTGCTTTCAAGTGTGGCCCGCAGAAACTTACTAGGAAGGCAGCTGGTACAGCTGAAAATATACTTACTGCTAATGAATTAGCGGAAGATATACTTACTGTGCTAATGAAGTAATTTCCCAAAAACTTTATCCTTTAAAATTTTTTGTCCAAATCTGCTGCTTAATGCAACTTTGCTAATGACTGATTTAATTTACTTTCACGAGTCATGCACGGACAGGTGCTGAGGTGGCCACGGGCAGCCACGGCACTTGCAGATGGACGTGGCAGTTGGGAGTCAGGAGACAACTCACACCTGTCCAAGGACCTCAGGCAAACTGCCCAGTTGGGAGCCTTCCTTTCCTCATGATGAGAATGATGGGACTGGCCTAGCAGGCCATCTGAGCGCCCCCAGCACTTCCTCTGAAATTATTCTGTCTCCACAGCCTGTTCCTATCTGGCTATGAAGACTAAAGAAAACAAGGAGTGGGAAAGATTCTTGAAAAGTAGAACATTTCACTTGTCAGAGAAGAGTGGAGCCTGGTTCGTGGTTCTCTTTATGAATGCCAACAGCCCTGTACATGGATGCCGATTTACTCACGCACAGGGATTCGGCCAACAAACTCACTGGTGTTGGGAGCGACCGTACAGAAGATGGTACTGCACATAGCTACTATGAAGTATCAGCGTTTGCAAGCATTACATTTTCCCCCATCACAAAGCCAGTCAAAGTTATTCCTAAAACCTTGGTCTCACTATCTCATATTGCAACATGCTCTTTTTAGTGGAGAGATGGAATTATATTGCATACAACCTTGTGTGTGTATCCTATAAGAGACTGCCACTGCCTGGTAGTTATTTCCCTATTTGGGGGACTCCAACTTCCACTGAATTCCACTTTAATTCAATCAGTCTGGTTCTAGTTAATTAATGAAAGTGCATGGCTTTAGTGAAGTTTTTAAATCCTATCACCCTGGCCTGGAGTCTAGGAGTTTGTATATTTGTTTTTGACATATGGCACTTGACTGTTTCTACTCTTATAGCAGGCATGCAAATCCACTGAGCTTTGCCTCCTCTGGATGGCCACTCATCCAGCAGTTCAGCAAAAACCTCTCAAAGCCACTGGCTTGAAGTTACCTATTGGTGACAAGATACAGCTTCTCCATTTGCCAGATCCACAGAGCTCATAAATTCTAGCTCTTATGCCGGGCGTGGTGGCGCACGCTTGTAATCCCAGCACTTGGGAGGCTGAGACAGGAGGATTGCAGGTTTGTGGCCACCCTCAGCTACATAGTGAGGTCCTCGGCAACTTAGTGAGACCCTGTTTACAAATAAAGAATAAAAAAAAAATAGGCTTGAGGGTGTAGCTCACAGGCAGAATGCCCCTGGGTTCAATCCCCAATACTGCAAAAAAACCCAAAACAAAACAAAAAAAAAATAAAAAATAATAAATTCTAGCTCTTACTAGAGAATTTTGCTAGTACCACCCAATCTTTCTTTCCCACTCAACCTTAGTCTCTCTCTTTTTTAAAAACTTTTACTTTTTAGAGCAGTTTTAGATTCATAACGAAATTGAGGGGAATATAGAGATTTCCCATATACCCACAGACAGTAAGGTGTACGACACCAAGAGTAAACCATGGAATCGGGGTGATTAGGAAGTGTCCACGTAGGTTCATCAACTGTAACAAATGCGCCACTCTGGTGTCTGGTGGGGTGTTGGCAACGGGGAGGCTGCGTGAGTGGGGGGAGTGGATATATGGGAAATCCCCACCTTCCTCTTCATTTTGCTATGAACCTAAAATTGCTCTAAAAACATTAAAATCACTAAAAAAAGCCTCTGTGCTCTAATTCATCCCTAGCTCCCCCAGCCCCTGGCCACCAGTGATTGCATGGTCTCCGTAAATACTGCCTTTTCCAGAACAGCACGTGGTTGCAACGAGATGGCACGCAGCCTGTTCAGGCTGGCTTCTTTTACTTGGTTATGCACCTGAGGTTCCTCCAAGTCTTCTCATTCCAGTCTCCTTTTTAACCTTGAGTTCACTGCCAGGAAATCTGTCCTCAATCATGCTCCTGCCCAGACTGATTCAGAGGAAACATACCTGCGGACCCTGGAAGGGAATACGCGGGGACAGACACACAGCACTTAGGTCCTCTGTGAAACCGGCCTAGCCTTGCCTGGACTGACTCCCTCCTTCCCTCCTCCAGCTCCCATGGCGCCCATGTATGATGCTTCTGGCCCCTCCACAGCCCAGTGTGACGGGCTTCAGTTATCTGTTGAAGGGGCTGCTCTGCCGGCAAACTGAGAGGCCTGGGCAGGGACTGTGTTTTAGTCTTCTCCCAAGCCCAGGCCCTGAAGGCTGTGGGCGGAGGGAGGCTGACTCAGGTAGCACCACAGCGCTGTGGTGAAAGAGCCGACGGTGGAGCCAGAAGACCTGGGTGCAAGCCCTGCTCCATGGGACTCAGGCCAACCCCTTCACTGTGCTGCCCAGGGCCTGTTTCATCAGCTGTCCTCGTTCTGGCATAGGACGGATCCGGAGATAGCAGATCCAAAAGCCAGGGGTATACTATAAAGCAAGTGCAGATGTGAAGGGCAGTTTGTATTTAACAAGAAGCTTTCATGGCTTGGTATTTGGGATAGCAACTGTCAAGACTTTACTGCTGGGTGCGTCTCACCCTATAAACATGAAGAGTGCCAGGCCAATCCCATGCACTAGCATTTTCCATAAAATCTAGCTTAGGAGACACTTGTTTTGTGACCCAGAGGATAGAACCCAACCTAGGAGTCCTGAGACTTAGGGCTGACAGTCCTGCCTTTCCGAGTAATCTTCTAGGGCCTTCTGTCCCTATAAAAATAGTGAAGAGAGACCCTCACATATGACCTCAGAGCCTCCTCCTGCTGGCTCCTGCCTCCTCACTGTTGCTGTTTATTTGGAAATTTCTTTCATGTGGTTGACTCAAGATTTCAGTAAATCTAGTTCTTTTTTTTTTTTTGTGGTACCGGGGATTGAACGCAGAGGCTTTCTATCTCCGCGCTACGCCCCCGGCCCTATTTTTTATACTTTATTTTGAAACCGGGTCTCACGAAGTTGCGGAGGTCCTCACTAAGGAGAGAGAGAGAGAGAGAGAGAGAGAGCGAGCTGAGGCTGGCCGCGAACCTGGATCCTCCGGTCTCCGCCTCCCAAAGTACTGGGATTACAAGCGTGCGCCACCAACGCCCGGCTTCTAGTTCTTTTATCCATATTGTTTACCCAAGTTAACTTGATTTGAAGTTTTGCTTTAAGAAGCCTAATGAGGATTGTTTAAATCAGAAAATCTTCATTTTAACCCACAATGGAAAAGCTAGAAAAACTAAAATTATGAGGTAGATATATATGAAGAACCACGTTTAAGAAATGTTTATCGCCGGGCATGGTGGCGCACGCTTGTAATCCTAGTACTTGGGAGGCTGAGACCGGAGGATCCGGGTTCGCGGCCAGCTTCAGCCACTTAGACCCTCCGCAACTTAGTGAGACTGTTTCAAAATAAAGAATAAAAAATGGGGCTGGAGGTGTAGCTTGGAGGTAGAACGCCCCTGGGTTCAATCCCTAGTACCGCAAAAAAAAAAAAAATGTTTATCATCTGTGGAGTCGCTGTCCCATGGCCTAACTTTGAAAAGCTTCGTTGGTCTTCCTAAAGTCCTTTCCTCCGCCTTCAGACTCATGCTTATTAGTGTCCTGGTTAATACCTCTATTTTCTTTTCAGAACTGTTATCTGCAGAAGCCAGCCCTGCGCCCTGTGGGCAAGACTGAGGAGGACACAGTCCCTACTCTTGAGGAATGTATCTGCTTCAGGAGAGGAAGGATATAGTAAGAGGACCCAAGGGAAGTCATAAAAATACCCAATAACCCAAACTTGCTACCCCAGGGCTAATCCCTGCCAGTAATCAAAGCTGCATTTTCTCTTTACAGCAACACACACACACACACACACACACACACACACACACACACACGGGCACACACACGGGCACACACACGGGCACACAGCCTAAGTTGTACCCAGACCATTCCAGATAGCTAGTCACCCAAGCTAAAGCCACTGTCGAGAGTGTAAGAACCTCGATGAAGTTCTAGCATTGTTCTGTTCAGCCTTTTCATTATGAACAGTTTTTAATTTTCCAACTAATAAAACTAGTTTATTAAAAAGAAAAAGGTTTAAGGAAGCAAAGGCACAGTGCAATGTAAGTGGGGCCTGGCCCTACTCATGGGGGCATGGCGGTAACCTGATACGAGAGCCCTCATGGTCCAGACGCCATGGCATTAAGAACAGAGGTGCGGTCTGTCTTGCCTGCCAGCCTGGGCCATGGTGCCTGCTCTTTGATATGTAGGTCAAAGCATTTATAACCCAGCGGAGCTAGTAAGTCTATCCAGACAAAGCCAGTAGGTCAGTTGGGTCTAAAACCTGTCATATTTGCCTTGCCTGTACTTAGCAATTCTCTTGACTTCTCAGGACTTCTTTGGATTTTAATTTCTTTTTCCCTTAATTCTACGGGGCATGGCCAGTGTGAGGCTTTATTAAATTGACACATCTAGTCCCTGGCACTTTTTCCTGCAGCCTCCCCTTCTACATCCGCAGCACCCTGCCCAGGATGGACCTTCCCTGGTCCACACTTTTCCTTTCATTACCGGGTAAGGGAAGAAAGCCACAAAATGGGAACGGGTAGACTTGAGTTCTAGTCTGGACCTGCTGCTAGCCTGCTGACCAAGTTCTGTCCGTTTTTTAGGTTTGTTTCCTCAACTGTAATTAATTTCTAACTAGCTGAGTGTGGTGCTAATTAAATAATATTCTGTAAATACAGATCTTGGCACGTAATAGCTAAATAAACAGAAGCTATTCCCATCTGTATCTCTAATGTCTAGCTCTAAATGGAGGAAAGCATTCATACACGACCTACACTACCTGGGACATAGTAAATACTGCTTCCTTTTCCGTTACCCATCAGAAATACGGGGTCCCTTTTGCATCTGTTTCAGGGAAGCAAAAAGTTAATGCTGTGTCCCCCAAAGTGACTCATAGAGATCTGGGCCAGAGGATGGCTTTTTGTTTGTTTGTGTTCTCAGGTCTATATCCTGTTTGTGCACTTTCTTTGAAAACATCACTGAGGACTTGGCACGTGTGTTGGGTGCCAGCCAAGCCTGGGATAAATGAACCACGATTCTCTGGCAGCTCATCATGTAGACATTGGGGCTGATGAAGACAGCAGCCAAAGTGTGTGGTGATTGTGCAAACAGGTAAATACAGGGTATTTCTAGAGTACGAGAGAAGGAAGATTGATTCTATCTTAGGGCATGGGAGAGAAGGCAGGCCTTGAACCCTGAGCAGAGGCCACTGTTAGGAAGGCTGGGGGAAATCCGTGTCCTGTAGCTTTCTGTATCAATGCCACACCTTGCAGACATGACGTGAGGGCAGTGGGGCTTTCTCTGAAGGCCTTTCTCCCTAGTATGCAGACAGCCACCTTCTCTCTGTGTCCTCACACGACCTTTGCACTCTGCACACGCATCCTGGTGTTCTCCTCTCTTCTCATACGGACACTAGTCCTCCTGGACTAGGGCTCCATCCTTATTACCTCATTAAACCCTAATTACCTCCTTAAAGGCCCTATATCTAAGTACAGTCACACTGGGGATTAGGACTTCAATCTGTGAATTTGGGGAGGGGGAGGAACACAGTTCTGACCGTACCAGTGCCCTAGAGTGCCAGAGTCCTAGACAGATTGTAACACTGAAAACCGTGGTCTGACAATTGTGAAGATGACTGCGATGGTTACCTCCTTTGGAGGTAAAAATGATACAAGTTTTAGTCTGCTTTTCTTTTTCTCTCCCAGTTTTGCACTATTCAGGGTTCTCTACATTATAAGTGACAGATTCAGGCAAGCAAAAAAAAAAAAGAAAGAAAGAAAGAAAGAAAAAAAAGAAAGAAATTTATTAGTTCACATAGTGCAAAAAAAAAAGTTCACGGATAAGCCTAACTTAACCCATTTTGTCCCATCACCCCAGATATGGAACACCTATAAAAACTCAAACACAGTATGCAATATATAATGTAATTATGTGACAATTATAATATTAACATATACACAAGCTCTAGACTATGATTCCCAACCTATTTTAATGCACCAGTGTCAATCTCGTTGAAATGTTCCCAGGCTGGAGAGCCTGGCTTGTCAAGCAGGGTTCCTTCCCCAGGCGCACACAGCCTGCTGCTGCTGAACTCCTCTTCCCTCTCTGCTGGCTTCACTACTCAGACTTTCCCCACATGGTGTAGAGAAGGCTGCCAGTGACCTCTGAAAGCTCTTAAGCCCAGAGAAAACAGCATCTCTCCTAATAGTTCTAGTCCAAGTCCCATAGAGGATTTCCAGATGACAAACCTGCCGTTAACCCAGTCGCCACAGTCAGGGCTTTGTCTGGCCACCCCTAGAGAGGGGGTGAGGGGTGAGGCCCACCTGATGAGACTGGCTTACTGTCGAACGGAGGACACCAGTTCCCCTCTACCCAACTCCTCTCCGAACCAGCTGCTGGCAAAACACAGTCTTTTTCTAGAAATAACAATGTTATTCCAACAGACAAATAGGTATGCTAAAAATGATTTGAATGTCTTTAAAATATTTCCTTTGTACACTACCTTACATATCGGAATAATCCCAAACTCCTATCTGTCTCTTTGGCCGTGTGCTAAAAACAAATTACTTAATTAAAGAGGGTAAATAATGTACTTGCACATCTTAGCATTCTCCCTATTAGTAAAAACTGCACTGGTATGTAAAACTGCAGCAAGTTTCTCTTCCTGACAGTCCTTGATAAAAGCTGAACTTTATCATGGAAACATCCTGAGTAGCTACATCAATAGGGTGTTAAAATAGCCAGGCGTGGTGGTGGTGCACGCTTGTAATCCAGTACTTGGGAGGCTGAAACAAGAGGATCGTGGGTTCGCGGCCAGCCTCAGCTACTTAGTGAGGTCCTCCGCAACTTAGTGAGACCCTGTTTCAAAAATAAAGAACAAAAAATAGGGCTGGTGGTGTAGCTTGGAGGTAGAATACCCCTGGGTTCAATCCCCAGTACTGCAAAAAAAAAAAGGTGATACATTAGAAATTCTTTAATAAGGAAAAAAAATTAGATGGCCACATCTGAGGGAATGAGAAGGAAAAAAAAAAAGAAAAAACCAATATACACACTGTTGAATGAAATTTACCATTTTGGAACTGTGTAAAAAATTTCTTCCTGCCAGGGATGTGTCAGAAAAACACAAACTAAACTTCCTTAGCAATCTAAAGTGGGGTGCAATAAAATGAATGAGACAAATGTGATTTCCAATTTTCCAACTGAGTGGTTTCATTAAGCTCCAAAAATATAAAACCAGTAAACCAAAATCTAGAAATAAAATTCAAGGAAAAGAGTCTCATTTAAAATATTTTAATTCCAGGAACCTAGGGATGTAGCTCAGTGGTAGAGCGCCTGCCTAGCATGTGGGAGGTCCTGGGTTCTATCCCCAACCCTCCCCCCAACAGTTGGAACATACCAGTTACAGAACCCAGAGACACAGAAATCGAAATGAAGCCATTCATCCAGCTGCCAGTTGTCCTCCTAATAGCTGGAAGACCCTGAGCTAGATTAACTAGGACAGAAATGAACTTGGTAAATGACAATTTAAAAAAGTGACAACTTTGAGCTTTTCTATTTATAAATAATTTCTACATATAAAATCATACTTTTCCTCACAACAACCCCATTTTACAGGTAAGGCAAAAATAAAATGATTTACAGAAAAAAGAAATAAATGATTTACCCAGATTATTCAATCTATAAGAGGAGCCTGAACTCACATCTCAATGAAACTTATCTTATGCTCTTTTGTCTTATAACATTTATGCATTTTGACCTAAAGATCTCTCCCCCCACTTTTTAAATTCCCTGGCCCAGATTCTTTTTTTACTATAGCAGTGCTCTACAGACTGTAAACTGAAGTTTAGAGCTGGGCGTGGTGGTGCACACTTGTAATGTCAGTACTTGTGAGACTGAGACAGGAGGATTGCAGATTTGAAGCCAGCCTCAGCAACTTAGCAAGACCCTGTTTCCAAATAAAAAATAAAATAGGTCTGTGGGTGTAGCCTAGAGGTAGAAGCCTCCTGGGTCCCATCCCCCGTACCACAAAAAAAAAAAAAGAAAAAAATATACGAAACCTTTCCTTTCCCAGGTTTCCTCCTGGGGAAACATAGGAGGCAAAATCCACTCCTGTAAGACCTCTGAGAACCTTCATGCTTATACGCACTTTCTAAGGGGGGAGGAGGTGCAGTTTTTCTCAAACTGACCACAGAACATTTCCCCTCCAAGCCTCTGGGAAGGGCCAAGACAGCAGGTTCCTAAGTCAGATGGTCTTGGGTTCAAATGGTAGATCAGTGTGATGTGGAACAAGTTATTAAATCAGCGTATGCCTCTGCTTCTTCATCTGCAAAATGGCTATGGCAATCAGAGCAGCTATCTGATTGGGTTCTCAGGATAGAGGTGCATAGGTGCATGCGTATAAAGGGCCTAGCAGGTCACACTGACCATAGAAGGTTCAATAAGTGTGAGATGTTCATTTATTCAACAAAACATTATAAAAAGCAAAGACTGTTATAATATCTGATAGATTTTCTTTGTTTTACAAAATTAGGGTGGGGCAGCTATGGAATGATGAAAACACTGATTTCTTTTTTAGTTAGGAGACTTAGATCCAAAGCCCACCTTCACCACTTAAGCAGTGCGACTCTGAGAAGGTGATTTATCCTTTCTGAACCCAGGGTGTTATAAATGTAAGAATAATGTAACCACCGAACTCTGGAATCTGCTTTCAAGCGCTACTCTCAGATGGGATTGCTGTGAAAATTAGATGCGATAACAAAAGTACCTGAAATATAGTGGGTACACTTGCACATGTGCTATCTTGTTTGTATCTGAATCTACAGTAATCAGAAAGAAATATATAAGGACTTTGAAAACTTCACATGCATTTTTACTAACTCAAACCTTTTTGTAAATATGTATAGCTTTGAAAATCTACTTCTAGCCTATTTAAGCCTTCCTATTGATCTCATTGTCTGGACAAATTCTGCCCATCTATAAACAGGTCTTGCTCACTAGATTTATTATCTCTATCAAAATCCCAAGAGCTGGGCATGGTGGCGCATGCCTGTAATCCTAGTACTGGGGAGGCTGAGACAGGAGGATTGCAGGTTCAAAGACAGCCTCAGCAACTTAATGAGGCTCTCAGCAACTGAGTGAGACCCTGTTTCCAAATAAAAAAATGAAATAGGGCTGGGAGCGTGGCTCGGAGGTAGGATGCCTCTGAGTTCAATCCCCAGCACCACCAAAGAAAAGAAAAGAAAAGAAAAATCCCAAAGGGCCTTCATGCTTAGAAAGGCAGTGGCTGTCCCTTTTACTGCCATTTCTCCTTCTAGGGCCTATAACAATGACTGGTGTGTGCAGAAGGTTAAAAAAATAATAAAAACGAATAAACTGAAAGTTCTACAAAGCTGAGATGTATCCAGCTCTAGTCAACTGTGATATGGAATGAAAATGTATCAAATGTTGTTCCTGCCCTCAAATAACCCTCAATCTTAAGAAAATAAGATAGAAAAATTATATATCAGTTTATATGTTATGCATTGCAAGTGTTGCATGGGAGTTCAGGAAAAGAGAAATGTATGTGGGATAGGGGTTGAAAAATGTTTCTTGAAGGAAGAGTACACGCATGGGCCTGGGTTCTAGAAAATTTCAGTGGCAGAAAACAAAGTTTAGAGGTGGGGAGCCAAGTGACAGGTGAAGACTGTTGACTAGAGCAGTTTGGTGGTGCAGAAAGAGCCACACTTCTTGGGAGCTTAGCTTCAAGAGAAAGGGCAGCCGGATCACAGAGGGCTTCGTGCAGCAAGAAGCTGTCGTGGCAGTGGACAGAGTTCTCCTTTACAACTTGCTAAAGGATCTTCCCCGAAGTACCAGGACCCATTCCTCTCATTCTCACCTTCTCTCTTTTCTCCCTCCCTCTGTCCCTCTCACCCCCAGCCCTATTTTATTTTTTTATTTTGAAACAGGGTCTCACTAAGTTAATAAGTGGCCTTGAACCTGTGATCCTCCTGTCTCAGCCTCCCAAGTATGATAAAAGTACCCAGTCTTCATTCTATGGCTTTGGAAGTACTCCAGGTCCACTGACTATGAATGTATCCTCTTTCCAAGAAAAGGAATTTCACCACTAGGACAAATATTTCTTTAAATAAGTTTGTTTTGTTGTCTTGTTCATAAAAATACATCTTATCACATACTTTGTGTGTGTGTGTGTGTGTGTGTGTGTGTGTGTATGTTACTGGGGATGGAACCCAGGGACATTCTACCTCCGAGCTACATCCCCAGCCCGATTTTATTCTTTTATTTGGAAACAGGGTCTCACTAAGTTGCGGAGGGCCCCACTAAGTTGCTGAGGCTGGCCGCGAACCTGCAATCCTCCTGTCTCAGCCTCCCAAGTGCTGGGATTACAAGCGTGCGCCACCATGCCTGTCTTATCACATACTTTTACCCATTTCCTCATCTCCCTCAAGAAGGCTCTACCTTCATGTAACACACTACTGTCGAACCTACCGATCCCAGCGAAAAATGAGTAACAGAGCGGCAACTTCTGAAACACCAGGCAGGGGAGCCTACAAGAGGGCAGCCATCTTCCTGCTCCTGGTGTCCCTGTCTGCAGCCTGTGCGCCCCTGGCCGAGAGATGAAAGACCTCCAAGTTTTCATGTTTCCCCAGGGTTTCCATGATGAGTGAAGGTAGTGGTCTTTTCTCCCATCACTCGCCCTGAAGATGGCGGGTAGGCTTGTCTCGAAGAATGCGCACGGGATCAAGCCTGGCATGTGGCAGGCTCACCAGGCTGGCTGGAGTGAAAGCAGTTCCTCTTGCTTGTAAACAAGTACAAAATGAACTCCCGAGACCCAAGTGAATAGCTACGGAGCTACCAAATCCACGACCGGCAACCAGCATGAGTTCCAGACCAAATGCTGGAGTCCCGATAAGCCATACATTGAACGCCCAGGGTCAATGTACCGCAGGAGATGCCAGCTGGATTCAAAAGCACATGTAATAACAGCACCTTTCATCTTCCAGCCTCTTGACTTTCCAAGGCTCAAACATAGCCACTCTCATTATCTTTAAACCACGTCTCTGTAAATAAAATATTTCTATTTTTGGGTGGAAAAACTAATGTATTAGTCAGTATTTTGTCGCTATGACAAAATATCTGAGAAAAACAACTTAAAGGAGGAAAGATTTATTTTGGCTCACAGTTCCAGAAGTTTCAGTCCGTGAGCCGCTGGCTCCATTGCTTTGAGGCCCATGGTGAGGCACAGCATCATGGTGGGGAGCATGTGGTGGAGCAAAGCTGCTCACCTCACGGTGGCCAGGAAGGGGGTGGTGAGGACAAGATACACCCTTCCAAGGTACACCCCCCAGTGACTCACTTCCGCCAACTAGGTCCCACCTTCTAAAGTGTCCACATCTCCCAATACCCTGTTAAATTATGAATCCATTGCCGGGCCAGAGCCCTCAGGATCCACTCACCCTCCAAAGGCCCCACCTTCGAGCACTGCTGTCTTGGGAACCAGGCCTTCACCACATGAGCTTTTAGGCAACACTTCAGCTCCAAACCATAGCAACTAAGTCCCAGTGAAGCTAAGCGACTTATCTGAAGTAGCACAGTTAGCATCACCGGAACCGAGGGTGTCCAGCTCTTCCTGAGCTTCTAAGGGGGCGCACTTAGGGGATGCATCAGAATCATCATGGAGCTTTTACAATGCACCTGCCTGGGTCTCACCTCTGTGTGTCTGATCAGGATGTCTGAGGAGTGGCCCGGGCACCTGTATTTAGAGTGTGATGAGTCCACAGTTGTGAATCAGCACGCAGGACTCCTGTGTTGAAGGTCACTCTTGAAAGTTCTTCAGTAGCTCCTCCTGCTCTCCCAGAGAACCACCACTTGTGTCCCATCACAGCGATAACAGCTCTTTCTTGTTGAAAGGGTTCCCATCACTGACTTCTCCCTGGTGATTAACTGTTCTCCCGCAACAGAAGACCTCACACATCACCTCTGTCCAGTCTAGTCCAAATTAGTTCAATGGACATTTGCTTATTATGCCCGACTCTGGAGATAATCAAAGATGCACAGAAGCCAGCTATGGACTAAGTGTGTAGCACTGTGGACTCACACCCCCGAGGGACTCTGGGGAAGATGGCGACACTTGGGGAATAGTCCGTTTGTCAACTGCATGGAACTTAATCTCTCAGATGGCGACTCTACATGCTAACCAAGCCAAGATCCATGCTCTCTGCTGATTAGTCATCCCACGTTTGGTTCACTGTGCCATAGACACTTCAGTAGCAAATAGGATCATCTTCCAAGGGCTGACTTCTGGCACTGAGACTGAACTCAGGGGAGGGGAGGTTAGAAGTGCCCCAGCCTTAGGACATGTCCACCTCTGCCGGGCTCCACACGACTTCTAATTCAGGACGAGGGTCTAATGAAATGCTCTGCTACTTATGGAAAATTCAAGGGATTTATTGCGAATGTACTAAATGCCAGGCACCTTGCTCGACGCTTTATGTAAGTAATCTCATGAAAGCACAATAACTCCCGAGGCAAGTAATAGCTCCACTTTACAGATAGGGAAACTAAGCAAAATAAACTTACGTAACTTACTCCAGGTAACAAGACTAGCAGAAAAGTAAAGGTGCTAGCATTGCAAAACAGCCAGCAGGGTTTCTCATGAATACTGCTTATTCCCTAAAGGTGAAAATGTTTACCTCTGCATAGTGAACTGCAGGCCAGAGAGAAGTCACCAGTCAGGAGAAAAGACGACACAGACTAGGGCCATGCCCTGAAAAGGACGAGACAAATCTGTCTTCCTCAGGTTTCTACCAGCCGCAGCATGGCTGACAGTGCACACTACACCTGAGCTCCTGCCTCAGCTCCTGCACTCCTACCCACAGCCCCCCGCTTATCATCCACCAATCCCACACCTCGTGCCTCTCCAAGGCTCACTCCAGGAGCCACCTCCTGAGAGTCTCCATTTACCCTCCTCTCCCAGCCCACAGGATTTTACATCCCACTCTCCCCTGCTCTCCTGTTGGTTTTCCTTCGGCTCCCCCATCCCATGCGTTTGGTCTTTGTTCAGTTCCCTTTAGAACAGTAAGTTCCTGAAGGCAAGCTCTGATGTGCATTTCAACTGTGGTTGTTGTAGCTCTTCTAGAAATCTTTGTTGAATGGATGGCTATCCTAAGAGCAAAAGGGCTCTCCTACCTCTCTACCTCCAAAATTACCCAGAGTTTTCAGAATAAGTACAGTTGAAGATACTTCCGCCAACTATCCCAAGTCACTAGCAAGAGTTATACAGACCCAAGGTGGTATACTAGAATGTTCTGGGACTCATTACTCCAGGAAATGAGCCCAGTTATGCTCTTCTCTAATTTCATTCTGTTTTTAATACAAGAGACTACTTTTACACTAAAGAAAGAGGAGCGGCAGATGGTCCTGAGGCCTGTTTTAAAAGTAGTTTCTGAACCGGCTAAACATTGACTGATTAAGCTTCCATGGATCCCAAAATATAAAACGCAAACAATATAGCAATGTTGTATCATTTACTCATTTCTTTCCTATGTATTATCCTCAAAACAGTCCTTTTGCTATGAGAGGTAACCAAGGCTGACAGAAGTAAAGTGAGTTATCCACAGTCACCACTTTTACATTTCCATTGCAAGAATTAAAGCCAAATCTTTGGACTCCAGATCCACGATGTTTCCTCTCTTTGAGTAAAACTCACCAATAACTGTAGCATGTATTTCACAGTGGAGGATAGATTGGCATTTTGTGCTTTGCCATTCTAATAGCTAAATTGTTTCCCCAAATAAATTTTGCTTGTGGTTGGTTAGACACTAGCAAACCTGTCAAGTCACTGAAGTTCATCGTCTGTCCTTCTGTTTCCTGCTCTTTTCCTCTCCCTGATCTCCCCACCCTCTGCCCAAGTCCTCCCACCAGTGCTCCTGCTGGCACCTAATAAAGAGCCACATGCTTGTGTATTCTAAAAGGCCCCAGGGATCAAAGCAGAGTGATCATAAGCTCCTCACAGAGACTGTGACTTGTTTAATTCAATTATGTTAGTTACCAGACATTTAGTAACACCTCCTAGAACTGACAGCATGCTAACAGTTGATGCTGATATAAAGTAACTAAGATAACTCCCTGTCCTTAAAGAACTCATACTTCAGGAGAGTAGAAAGATTCTGAAGAAACCAATCACAGCACTATCCTACTGTAACGAGAGATGGCGTGTAAGAGCTGTGGGGATCAGAGGAAGAGGCCAGTCTGCTCTATCTTAGGGGATTCTCCATTCCTCTTCTGTTCCCTCCCTTCCCCACAATTGTGGAGCATGTGCCAGGCACAGTGACAGGCTTCGGGCCCCCAGGAGAGACTCTGGAAGGTTGTGCTGACTGCTAAGATATAAGGCCAACTCACAGGATGGCATTTCAGGCACAGGGTATCTGGGGAAGACAGACTAAACTGAAACCAACCTAATCCCTCTGACTGCTGGATGACTTCAGCCAAATTATCTAACCTCTCTGAGCCTCTGTTCTCATTTCCTTCCTTCCTTTAACATATATGCATTAGATACCTACTATGTACAAGGCACTAGGGATACAGCAGTGAACAGAGTTAATAAATACAAAATTTAAAGCCAGGCACGGTGGCACACGTTTTTAATCCCAGTACTTAGGAGACTGAGACTGGAGGATCCGGGTTCGCGGCCAGCCTCAGCTACTTAGTGAGGCCCTCCGCAACTTAGTGAGACCCTGTTTCAAAATAAAGGATAAAAATAGGGCTGGAGATATCCCAGAGGTAGAATGCCCCTGGGTTCAATCCCCGGTACTGCCAATAAATAAATAAATAAATAAATACAAAATTTAAATGTACAGTATAGAGATGGTGTATGTGACCTGGCATTTACTCTCTGTGGAGCGCCATGTTAAAAAGAGAGGTTGGGGCAACATCTGAGCAAAGGCCTGGAGAGAAGAGGAAGGAATCCAGGCCAGAGGCTCAGGGCAGAGGCGCCAAGGAGGACAGAACCAGACGTGTTTAGGAGAGTGAGGCAAAGAAAGGAGTCAAGGATGACTGAACTAGAAGGAACTGTTGCTGACTGGGCTGTGCAAGACTGCCGAAGGACAGCTGTGTGAAACTTGATAGAAAAATTATAATAGTCTCCAAGATCAGACAAAAATTTCAATTAATAAAGAATAAGAAGTAAAGTTAGTTATCCACAGTCACCACTTTTACATTTCCATTGCAAGAATTAAAGCCAAATCTTTGGACTCCTGATCCACGATGTTTCCTCTCTTTGAGTAAAACTCACACTTACATGTTTAAACCTCAACACTTACATGATAACATTTTTGTCTTAAAATAAAATAAAACAAAACAAACAAAACAGACTCAAAATAGTAACTTCCCATTTTTTATGTGACTGGCACATTCCAACTGTGGATTTTAGATCTTGGAGTTGGTATGCCACATTTCTTCTGGAAATATATTGGAATAAATCAAGTACAGGAATTCTGAGAAACAGAGGTCTATGATTTGGGTTCTATTCTACATGAAGGATTATGAAAAACATCATGTTGAAAACTTGCTTTTGGCTTTGTAAGGGAAAGTAGTCCCTGTTCTGGGTCTAGAGGTAGAAGAAAAATGACACAGTATTTCACAAAGCACTTAGAGGACAGTCTCTGCAGTGTGTAGTAATAGGAAAACTTTTTCTTAAAACTATTAGTTCAGTACACATCTTGTTTAAGACTGTTTCCCCCCCCAAGGCAAAAATACCCCAGCAAATCTCTCTCTCTCTCTCTCTCTCTCT
>PVJS01022508.1:0-30457 GCA_004027185.1 Glis glis
AAAATAAAGTATAAAAAATAGGGTCGGGGGTGTAGCGCGGAGGTAGAACGCCCCTGGGTTCAATCTCCGGTACCGCAAAAAAAAAAAAAGAACCTATAACAATACAGTGGAGCAAAAATGAGAGACTACCCGTACAGAAAGGATCACTGATGTGATAAGCACTCCTAATATGTCAGCAAATGGCTAGGACAAAGAAGAGAGTGTAGAGTGTCTGTATCAGCCACATGATGGAAAATTCTGTGTCCTCCAAAGAGGACACTAGCATATTTTACCACTGAGGTAAAAAAAAAAAGCCATTCCTGGCAAGTAGGGAACCCTAGAAATAAAGGCATGGCTATACAACCCCATCCCTCCAGAAGTGGCAACACTATGCCACTTGAGGATCAGAGCTATCACCTCTCCCAACCCTGTGTATAAGCCAGGGCCTCAAGCTGTGGCCACTCTGTAAGTGCCACACTCCAGACCCCAGCAATGTGTACTGAGCACTCTCATGACTCAGACATCAGAACAATTAACTTAGTAAGCTAGTTCACACTGTGGGCCTCTGAGCTAAAATATCTCTGTGCATGCCCATGCTCCATAAATCAACTAGGATACTGTACAGAGATAACCTTTGCTCTGTACCCTGGCTTCAAGAGGTCCAATGTCAACCATAGCTCACAGAGCTAAACAGATTACATTGCTCTTTCCTTTCTGGTATCAGAACTATTGCATACTCTCAGCCATTGCTCTTGTATCACAACATAAGAGAAGGTTCTTCCCCACTGAAACCAGCATGTAAAGTTTGCACCAAATTCACAGACATCAACACAAGGCAACAAGAAACATGAAAAACCAAGGAAACATATCATCAAAAGAATACAGTTTATCAATAACTGACTTCAAAGAAATGGAGATCTATGAACTGCTTGACAAAGAATTCAAAACAATTGTTTTAGGAAGCTCAGCAAACATCAAGAAAATATATAGCTAATTCAACAAATCCAGCAAATAACAAAAAAATTAGAAATGTAATGGAGAGACTGAAATCATTATAAAAATCCAGAGTTGAAGAATACAATGAATGAAATGAAAAATGTAGAGAGCATCAATGGCAGAATTGTCAATCAAAAGCAAGAATTTATAAACTCAGAGATACGTTATTTTTCAAGTGCTTATTTGCTATTTGTGAATCTTATTTTGTCATCTAAAAATTCATATCTTGCTCTTTGAAAATAATAATGAAAATAAAATAATGCTTTCCAAATAATTTCACTTCTTGACACATTTAGAAAATTGTGTTATTGTACAGAATATGCAGATTGACAGGAAAAGCTACTCAAGGCCCAAAGACAAATGACCCTGTGATGCTGGCTCTTCAAGACTCCAAGCTCAAAGGGATCCCTTCTTATCACATACATTGAGCATAAGAGAGCATTGAGCATAAATTTAGTCATATTATTTTTCATAATATTGAATCATGGTTATTAGCTTTAATACTTTTTTATATCTTAAAAAGTTTTGAGCTTTACTGACAATGCTGTTATGTCTTGTACATCTTATTCTTCAGTTCTTCGAGGAAAGCAAGAAGTTTTACAAAAATGCAAAATAAATAGAAAAATCTATAACACTATGTACAGTTTTTTCTTACCCTCTTATCCCCAAATTATAAATAATTATTCATATTAGATTGTCTTTACATAGGTTACAAATACCAGAAAAAATTAAAACAGTGAATATTTTAGGTAAATAGTGAAGTAGGCAAGGTTATATTCTTGGTTGTGGGCATATATGTATATGGGCATATGTAATTACTAATGTTTTCTTTCTCAATTGTCATATACATATGACCTGTGACAGATAACCATTTAGGGGACAAAGCATAGTTTAACTGAAGTGAAAGATGGGTTATTTCCATGATAAAAACATTTTCTCTAGTTAATAATATTAATATAGTAATTCAGTTGACACATTTTAATCAAAAACGCTTTTTAACAGAAAACTGTGTAGTGTCCTAAGTTGATTAAACTTTTGTTTTACTAATAAGAGCCACTTGTTTCTGCTTCAGTCAGCCTCATCTCATCAATGAGCAATTGGAGAATCCATGTAACTTTCAGGAAGCATGATAATGCAATCAAAGTGTGTGATGATTTGAGTACACTCTACAAAAATTTATTTATTTTAAATTAAAGATTGTTCCTGGCAACATAGAAATTCAGAATGTAACTTTCTTCATGAAAATATTTTCACTTGGTTTATCCACAATCATCCATAATCTGCTAACCAGGTATTATAATGTACAACTAAAGTTAACCTAAATATATCTCTCAGATTAAAAGTAAGGTTATTAATATTTCCCAAATTTATCTTTGCACCTGTACCATATAATGCTTTCATAAATATTTAGCCCTAGTCTAAAATATAGCAACTCCCCTTCTTCTTTTCTACAATCATAGCAGTGACAGCCATACCACATGTTTCTATGAAGAGAATGTAATGGCTTAAAAAATTAGGAAGCACAACTGTTATTAGTGTCTTTGGGAGTTTTAATTTAAATCTGTTAATTTGACATCTTATAAACAGCTTCTGTTTTTCTGTAAACTAGGCCACCATATTTAGTAACACAGAAAAATTTTCCCAGAATAATAAATCAACAGTGCAAAACATTTATACTTTTATTCCATTTTATAACAGACATACGAGTTTTAAGAATCACTCAGTATTTTAGCAGAATATTCCCCAACATTTTATTGATCCATCAAAAATAAATATACTGTACTTAATTTTATATTCTTAAATGCAGTAAATTTTTTTAATTATAAAGAAGAAATATTTAAATTATGGAATAACTAAAAGCTAGTTCTACTAATAGTACTACTAAATAGTACTATTTACAGGCTAGGGCTTTCTTCTTCTTCAGGAATAGAAAGATATTATGAATCAGCACTATTTTTGATTCATGTTAATTTTTAAAATTTTGTAAAAGATCATTCAGCCTTTGAATACCCTCAGTTAAACAACTGTTGGGTGCAGGGATTATTGTAGGAGTGGCAAACAATATAAAATTTGTAAGTACTTCAATAATAATTACATTTTAGAATTTAAAATGATAAAATAATTATTATCAGCAATGATATGATCTGATTATTTCTCAAATATCTATTGTGTTCAGATTGTGTGCTAATACTATATAAAAAAGCACAAATGATTCTCATCATTAAGGAGGTCCCAGTAAAGAGAGGAATAGAAAAAGTAAAAAGTAGTGATAGTAAATATAAAGTTATTGTTAATATTAGTACAAATAGCTGTATAAAATGCTATGTGAGGGAAGTTTTGAAGTTATTTAAATGATACAAAATAGAAATACTATAATTGGAGTTCTGGAAATTTAGAGACATTTTAAATAATGTCCAACATAAACAAATGAGAAAATTTTCTTGTTTGACAATTGTTTTGGGTATTGGATCAAATTGAAGAATAATTTGGATTTAGACAGACATAAATAAGAGAGTATCATAGATGGTGGTTGAGCTGTAGAATATTATGGTGCAGTTTAAAGCAAGAGTTGTATGTCTAGACACAGAAATAAAGTGATACTCAAAAAATAGAACAAGAGAACATATTTATAGCACAATGATACTATTTTAAATTTCAAAATGTATACACAAAATGAAAACAAACTTTAAAAATACAAATTAGAATACAGAAAAAGTATTAGAATATGTACTTGTTAATTGCAAATATAATGGGAACTGGGGGGCTGTAAATAAAAATAGAATGAATAAGTGAAATGGAAGAGCATTTGCATTTGTCAATTGTAAAAATCTGTAGCAGAAAAATTTACACCATTTGAAATGCTCCACAGCATATAACAATAAGGACAAGTTCAAATAGTTTCCTAAAACAAGTATAGCATTGATATACAAATCTGATATAAAGAGAATATAAGAGAAAAATATGGTATAATTTCTTGAAATCTTCAATGTAAATCCCAAAAGATAGTTAGCAAACTGAATTCAATATTCTAATGGCACATTAAAAAATATGCAGTATGACCAGGAGGAAATTTTTCTAAAAACTCAAGGATGGCTTAGTATTAGAAATATATTAATGTAATCAATCATATGAACAGATCTAACAAGAACAAAAAGTATAGCCTTATTTTTATGCATCCTAAAAAGGTATTTGAAAATACCTAAGATACCATAAAATAATTCTTTAACATGTTTATGAAGAATATTAATTTAGTATGTATATAGTACATATATTATATTATATACTTTACTTTACATATTTTATTCTATTATTAACATATACCAGCCACTGAATTCATCATTCTATTTAGGGGGTAAAATAAAGAGTCATTTCAGGTATTGTTTTTTTTTTTTTGCAAAGGATAGGGATTAGAAAAAGTGCTTCATATTGAATATATTAGGGAATGCTAAGGAACAACAACAAAAAATACTGGAAAAATGATTGAATATACTAAGCAATGCATAGGAACAAAATAATAATGGAAAAATAATTGGACATGGAGAGTTAAAACTGTCTTCACTTTCAGATGGTATGACAATACAACTTGAAAACCGATGAGATTTTAAAATAAAAAAAATGCAATAAAATAATTTAATATATAAGCAGGATATAACATTTGCATACAAAAATAATAAATTTTTGTTAACATACAAAAACTAGTTAAAGACATTTTATAATAGTTATAATGTAAATATGTATTTAGGAGGAAAATTAAGTTTAGGAATCAATCTAACAAAAATAATCAATACTGTATGATAAAGAAATTTAATTAGTTGTTAAATTAGCAAGTGAAAAGACATTCCTAGTTCTTAAATAGTATCATAGATTCTCAAAGTCAGTGTTATCACCCTGAAGGGTTGCAGAGTGCTGGAATAATGCAGGGGGGCAGAAATAGTCTTGGGTTCAACTAGGAGGCATTGAATAAAAATAAGGGGGTGTTAGAAGTATCCAGGGGACCATAAGCAATATTTTTTTCTGACAAGGGGGTAGTAATCCAATAAGTTGGGGAATCTATGGAAACAATCATAAATATGCCAATTCTCCTAAATCAACTATATGGACTCATGACAATCTCAATAAAATACTGTGTGAAGTTTTTTTCTGAGCTAGAAAAAACTGATTCTTTAGTGTGCAAAAATATGTGAATGAAAAAAAACAGTGAATGGGGTCTTCCCTTTCCAGATATTAAAGCATACTTTAATATCTGAAAACTGAAAAATTATTATTTCATACTGAAAACATGGAACAGAATAGAAAGTGCGGAAATAGATCCAAGTATGTATAAAAAATTAGTATATCACAAAAGGTGTCAGGTATCTCAAGCCATTGAGGAAATAAATGATAAACTATTTAATAAATAGTATTTATACAATTGGATAGTGATTTGGAAAATGAAAACCTAAAATTTCACCTATGCTTTCCATGATACATTTTAAAAAAAATTCCAAATGGACTAGATTTACATAAAACAAACTCATACAAGTATTGAAATAAATATAAATGACTTTATTTATAACCATGACACATTATCATTGGTGATAAAGAAAAAGTTGTAAAAGCAATATAAATTAATGGCATATTACATACCAAGAAAAAATTAAGAATGGTAGCAGTTTTTTTTTTATAAACAATGTAAGTAAGAAGACATTGGAGTCATGTTATAAAATTATTGAAAGAAAAAGGTCAACCTTTGATCTTTATCCTGTGGAAATATCTTTTGAGAAAGAAAGACTAAACAAGACTTTTCAGAAATACACAAACTGAAAGAATTTATCACCAGCAGATCTGCACTACAATAAATGTTAAAAAATTCGAGCAGAAGAAAAACAGGTTCTATATAAAGAAATGAGGAGTGTATGACTATAATAATATAGATTAATAGAATGATTTATTTAACTTCTTTTAAAATATAATAAACTAATGAAAAAAATGAGTAGCAATATACTATGTGACTTATAACAGAAAAATAAATAAAATGTACAATAAAAATAGCACAAGTTCCAAGACAAAAAAATGGAGTATATTCTTAAACATTGTCATATGCTGTAAGTTAAATGGTATCATATGATTTGAAGAAAGAGTGAGCCAACTTTAAAATGTATTCTATTTACATCAAAAAAGCTGCTAAGATAAATAAAGAGCTATAGCTAATTATTAAATAAATAAAATCAAAGAGAATCATAAAAATATTCAATTAATTCACAATAAGGCCAAAAAATAAGTGAAAGGGAACATATACAAAATAGAAAACAAATAGAAAAATAGTAGATTTTAACTCAACCATATTTATTAACTACATAAAATTTAAATGGATCAAACACTTCAATTAAAGTTATAAACCATAATCTATATAAGTAAATAAGAACAAACTATATGAACATTCAGGAATCCCACTTTAAACATGGACACAAATAATTTAAAATTAAAATAATTGGAAAAGTTATAGCATGCTAATAGTCAACATGCAGTACATAATTGTCTTCTATGGTCAAGTTACTTTGCAATACCATACCAGAACTTCTTACCTGTAGTCTACCTGTCTCACCCTCCCAAGTACTGGGATTACATGTATGTGACACTACACCCAGGTTGTTTACATTTTATGTCCACTGAAAGGTAATAAAAATTATACCTCACAGAAGTATATATACTTGGTACTGAGGCAAGACAGAGGACCTGGGAACAGGAAGTGAAAAAGCCATCTGCATGCCTTCTGTGAGGTTGGGGGAGGTAAACAGGAAAGTGAGAGACTGGTGGGCACCAAGGAATCAGGGCCCTGACCAGCTCACAGATAATCGTCCAAATTAAGGATCAAATTGTGCAAAAGTCATTGGTTCCCCCAAGTCCAATTCTGCCCAATCATAAAAGAACAGATAGAAAACCTCAGGAAGTTTTAAAAATCCACTTCCCAAGAGCCTTGTGGTCACTTTCTCTCCAGGAGCACCCCCTCCACACACACACACACATACCTTTGCAGGAGGAGCTGCCTTGTCTTCTATCTTTCCCTGACTTAAAATAAACTTTCATATTTCTATACCCTTCACTAGTCCTTGGATTTCATTCATCAAAATCCACTGGACAAGTTTCCTAAAAGAGGAGACACCCCCATTTCAGTACCAGAACTTAGTTTCCAAATAGCTTCATGTACTAAGGAGTTATTGAGACTTGGCTAAATGGCTAAATACAGATTTAGGCAACAAAAATAAGTGGTGAATCTAGGTCATCTCACCTTAGAAAGCAAAGGTTTCTCAAAGTCTAATGGCCCCATAACAAAGTGACAAAGTCTAGCATGGGCCAAATTTGTAATGTTTGAATATCAAAAAATGTTAATGGTGTGACTTGTCAGGCAAATAAAACACACATATAAGAGTCTATAAATAGGGATGGAATGCAAAAGTCAAAACAGAGAAGTGTCTTATGTATAGAAAAACACTAGCTCATATATGCAAAAGGAATGACAGAATTTGAAATTAACTATTTTGCAAGCCTCAATATATAATTGATTCATTAAAGGCTTAGCAATATTTATTAATATTTTTGTATTGGAAAAAAGATAGACATAGAAGACATCAATTAATTACAAAAATAAAGTTAACTTTACGATGATGACATTCCTCTTACTGCCTTGCTGAAGTGATCAAACCCAGCATCACTACTCATGATGCAACTAGAAGCGCTCCACCTCCTGACATAATGGAATAAGAAGTACACACTATCATCTGAATAGTATGAGGTTGGAATGAGGAAAACAGTTAATGCAGAATATGAGACATTCTCAAAGACATCTGACTTGAACTCTTCACAAAGTCATTATTGTGGGGAAAAAACATGCAGGTTATTCAAGATGAAAAGAAATTTAAAATACATGACAACTAAATGCAATGAATATTTCATGAGTTCCTGAATCTAAGGAAAAATATACCTATAAAAGACATATTTGGGGGAACAACTGGAGAATTTTAAGGATGAAAATTATAGTAAATTTATGGTTGAAGTAAATTCTCTAAGGTTCTGTAATAGTTTGGATTAGGGGTGTCCCTCACCCCTCACGGATATGGGGTGGCAATGATGGAAGCAAGGTTTGGTTGTAGTCTCAGCAGTATCATCATAATGGATTTATCTGGGTGGTGGCCCAGGCCGGTAATGTGTGGCTGGAGAAGGTGGGTCCCTGGGGTTGTGGCCCTGTGGATTATATATGGTTCCTTCTCCCCCTCAGTTCTCTTGCTTCTGGCCTCCACGATGTGAGGAGCAACGTCTTGTGCGTTCTCTCTCTCTCTCTGTCTTTCTCTCTGCTTCTTGCCACCATGCCTTGAGATCCACGGTCCCTGGCCTCACATTGAAACACCCAGATCAGTGATCCACCAAGGAAGCTCCAGCAGTCCAGGTCCGCATGCAAAAGCAAGGAGTCTTTATTACAAGCTTGAGCTTGGACACTCCGTCCGATGCAGCAGTGAAACGGAGAGCCCCGAGCTGATTTTTAGAACAACTTTTATACACAAACTGGGGGCCTTTGGTGCCCTTTATTTTGATTGGCTAACAAGCAGGGATTTGAATCTTGTTGTTTGGGGATTGGTGTAAGTCTCGGCAAGTGTGGGGTTGCCAAAAAAGGTAGGGTATAGGCCCTGAGTTAACAGCTATGGAAAGTCTGGTACTTGTTTGTCTCATTTTGGATTGGTCCTTTCTTGGGTGGGGTGACTCTGCAGTTTTTCCAGGAACCCAGGGTCAGGTTAAGGCCTAGCCTGAATTTCTGTTTCTTGGAGCCTGTCATAGCTTTAGCTAGGCTAATTGGTGGGCTCTTCATTTCCCCCTCTACAAGTACCTAAGGGAGGCCCAATCCTGGGTCCCTGACATCAAAGGTTTTTAACAGGTGGTATTGAGACCTGAGTACCATTAACTGGACGGTATCAACTCGTTTTCAGACAAAATTATCTAGTCTGTTAATAATGCAAGGACCAAAGGTTAATAAGAGTAGTAAGATTATTAGGGGGCCTGCCAATGCAGAGAGCAAGGTAGTTAGCCAGGGGGACCAATTAAACATGTTTTCATACCAAGTTTGATGTGGAATTAAGGGCCTCTCCTGTGGCTACATTTACGATCTCTCAGATGATGTTCTGTGGCTGGTGGGGGTTACTGGCGGAAATGGGATATATGAGTTCTAAAAGTCCCATAGTTATTAAAATGAGCTGACCTGGAGTTAGGTCTGCTTTACCAGTTTTAATTTGAGGGGGTGTTTGAGTCCCTCGGTGGTCTTGGCGATTTTCCATCTGGGCAGGTAGTCCTCAGGTTGGGCACGCAGATAGGCGAACGTGGTTATGGTGAATCCAGGAGGTGACAACATTGACTTTGACAGCTGTAGGAGTCATCAGCAATACCACATATGGCCCTTTCCACCGCGGTTCTAGAATCTCCTGTTGATGTCTCCAAATGTACACCCAATCCCCAGATCTATAGTTGTGCGGCATGGGTGGGGGTGCTGCCTCATATACTGCTTTAAGGCATGGCCACAGTTCCTTGTGGGTTATTTCTATCAGTCTCAGAGATTCAGACAATTGGTGATCAGAAAATTCAGCTTTTAAATTGGGAATTATGGGGGGTGGTCTTCCAAACATTATTTCAAAAGATGTTAACCCCAAAGTGTAAGGGGAGTTTCTAGCCCTATATAATGTGAAAAGTAGGAGGGCCACCCAGTCTCCACCAGTTTCCATGGTTAATTTGGTTAGGGCCTCTTTTAGGGTTTGGTTCATTCATTCTACTTGAGCCGAACTTCTTTGGGGTCTATATGCACAGTGTAACTTCCAATTAGCCCCCAGTGTTTTGCTTACCTCCTGGGTTACCTGAGAAGTGAAGGTTGGCCCATTATCTGAGCTAAGGAGTGTAGGAATTCCATACCTCAGGAGGGTTTCTTCCAGTAACTTCTTAACAACCACCTGGGCAGTCTCATGCTTGGTGGAGAAGGCCTCTGTCCACCCGGAGAAGGTATCTACAAACACTAGGAGATACTTGTACCAGTACTTACTGGGTTTAATTTCTGTAAAGTCCATTTCCCAGTGTGCTCCTGGTTTGGAACCTCTTAGTCGCTGTCCGGAAAAAGCTGGTTTGTTATTAGCATTGGTGACTTTACAACTTAAGCACTTACTGGTGATTTCTTCAATTTGGGGTCTTAAATTAAAAATTTTTAGTTAGGCAATTCGGATGAGGTCCTCCATCTTTTTGGCTCCCAGATGTGTGGACTGGTGGATGTGTAGGAGCAGGTTCTTTGCCAGGGCACTCTGTAGTATTAGTTTGCAGCTTCCAGTCATCCACCAATTTGGAGCGTGGCTGGGCTTATGGGCCATTGGAAGCCGTTGTATTATTTTTAAATCTTCTGGGCTATAGTTGGGCTTGGCAGGGAGGACTGGATCTCCGGGGTCGGGCAGTGTCAAAGCCATTATTCGTGGTTGCCATCCCTGCATAGCTGCTTCTTTAGCGGCTTGGTCTGCCTGTTGATTTCCCTTGGCCACGGGGTCATCAGATCTTTGGTGCCCTGGACAGTGAATTATGTCCAATTGGGTGGGAAGCCATAGGGCAGATAACAGCTGTAAAATTTCCTGCTTATTTTTGACAGTTTTTCCCTCTGCCGTGAGTAGCCCCCGTTCTCAGTATATTGCCCCATGTGCATGGGCAGTGGCAAAGGCATAGCGGCTGTCTGTGTATACATTGAGGTGGTTATTTTTTCCCAGTTCCAAAGCCTTGGTTAAAGCCACGAGCTCAGCTCTTTGCACAGAGGTGACCTCTGGTAAAGCAGCTGCCCATAGGACTTCATTCCCCAATACCACCGCGGCACCTGAATACCTTCTGCCATTCCTGATGAAGCTGCTGCCATTGGTGTACCAAGTGGCTTCTACATTTGGTATCGGCTGGTCAGTCAGGTCCAGTCTGAGCCCGTGCACCTGGCTTAGTATGTCAGCACAGTTATGTATAAGAGTTATATATAAGTTATGTATAAGTTATGTCTGGGTCAGGCAGTAACGTGGCTGGGTTGAGTGCAGTGCTGGGCAGGAACTGGATATGTGGAGGGTTGAGCAGCAAACTCTGATAATAAGTTATGCGGGCATTGCTCATCCAGTGGTCTGGAGGTTGTTTTAATACTCCCTCGATGGCATGTGGAGTAACTATCTGCAGTTTTTGCTCCAGGATTAGTTTATCTGAATCCTTTATTAACAGGGCTGTGGATGCTACAATCCGCAGGCAGGGTGGCCACCCTGAAGACACTGGGTCTAGGCATTTTGAGAAGTATGCCACTGGCCTGTTCCATGGTCCCAAAGTTTGGGTTAATACCCCTTTTGCTATGCCCCTGCTCTCATCGATGTATAAACGAAAGGGTTTGGTTATATCTGGAAGTCCTAGAGCTGGGGCCTCCAGCAGTGCTCTCTTGATTTGGTTAAAGGCCTGATTCTGAGTCTCAGTCCATTTTAATGGCTCACTCTCCTTTGTTACTTCATATAAGGGCTGGGCTAGCTCAGCAAACTTAGGGATCCAGAGCCTGCAGAAGCCCACTGACCCCAGGAACTCCATTACCCCCCCCCCCCGTCTGGTGGTAGGGGTTGGAATTTTAAGTACTGTTTCTTTTCTGGCTGCTGATAGTCATCTCTGTCCATCCTTGAGCACGTAACCAAGGTAGGTTACTTCTGGCTGACATATTTGTGCGTTTTTAGCAGAAGCCCGATATCCCAAAGCCCCAAACATGGTTAGTAAGTCCTCCATACCTCTCAGGCATTCCTGTTCCGTGTCCATGGCGATCAGGAGGTCATTCACATATTGTAAGAGTATTATATCTGGGTGTTCTCTCTGGTACTCACTTAAGTCCTCATGCAGGGCCTCGTGAAAAATAGTGGATGAGTTTTTGAATCCTTGAGGCAGGCTGTCCACAGTGAGCTGTCCACTATGTCCCTCCTGAGGATCGAACCACTCAAAGGCGAACAGGAGCTGACTTTTTGGGGCTAAAGGCAGGCTAAAAAAAACATCTTTTAAGTCCAATACTATGTACCATCTGCGAGAGGGGGTAGAGTGCTGAGGAGGGTATATGGGTTAGGTACACTTGGGTGTATGTCCTGGACCTGTTTGCTGACTTCCCTGAGGTCTTGGACCGGCCTATAGTCAGATGAATTCGGCTTTTTTACTGGGAACAGCGGGGTGTTCCATGCAGATTGGCAGGGGATCAATATTTTTAAGGCCATCAGGCGTTTTATGTGTGGCATGATTCCTTGTTTGGCTTCCTGAGACATGGGGTACTTTCGAACCCACACCGGATTTGCCCCTGGCTTGAGGTCCACCCAAATGGGAGGTCTGTGCTTAGCTAATCCCATTCCTCCTGTTTCTGCCCAAGCCGTGGGGAACTTGCTGAGCCAGGATTGCATATGTTCTGAGGGGTGATTGTTTGTCTGGTAGAGGTGATATTCATCCTCTAAACTGAGGGTCAGAACATGTATAGGTGCCCCTCCTGGCCCAATTATTTGGGGCTCTAGTTCCTTAGATGAGATTTGAGTGCCTACTTTAGTGAGCAAGTCTCTTCCTAATAGGGGGTAGGGGCATTCCGGTATCACCATGAAGGAGTGGGTTACCTGGCCCGTGCCAAGATCCACTGTTCTTCGGGTAGTCCAAGGATACCGGTTGGCTCCCATAGCTCCTTGAACCCAAGATTTCTTCTGGGACAACTTACCCAAAGGTTGGATAAGAACTGAATGCTGTGCCCCAGTGCCCACCAGTAAATTAACTGGAGTCCCCTCCACCTTCAGAGTTACCCTGGGTTCAGGGAGGGGGACCGAACCCTGTCCCCCCAATCGCTAAAATCTTCAAGTTCTAATATCTTGGAGAAGCCCGTGTTTTTATGAGCCTGACCTTTTTCTGGGCACACCTGTGCCCAGTGACCCATCTTTTTACAGTAAGCGCACTGATTCTTCAGTAACCTTGGGCGATTAGAGGGTTGGGGTATGTACCTGTTTCTGTCGCTAGGTGGCATGGTCATCTTTCTTTGTCCGGAGGAGTGTTTCCAGTTGCTGCCAGGAGAATTTTAGCCATTCTTTTGTTGTGTTTTTCATTAGTTTCAGCTAAGATTCGAATTTGCTTGTCTTCTGGACTTTCTCTATTGTTATATACTCTCTCAGCAACCTCTAACAACAACTCTTTTATGGACCTGTCGGCTAGCCTATCTATCTTTTGTATCTTCCTTCTAATGTCAGGCGCAGCCTGATTTACAAAAGCCATAATTACGGCCGATCTATGTTCTGGTGCTTCTGGATCCATGGGGGTATAGGAGCAGAATGCCTCCAAGATCCATTCAAGAAAATGGTTTGGAGTTTCTGCCCTTTCCTGTTGTACATTGCTAACTTTGGCCAAATTGGTGGGCTTCCTTATTGCAGTCCTGAGACCCCCCCATTAGAATCTGGCAGTAGACCCGGAGCCACTCCTTACCTTCAGTAGTGTTGTAATCCCAAGCAGGCCTGGTGAGAGGAAAGCTTTCATTAATGATGGCTGGGTTGGTCGTTGGGGTTCCATCCACCCCTAGCACCAGCTTTCTGGCCTCGGTTTGAATTCTCTCCCTTTCCTCCGTGGTGAAGAGGATCTGTAACAACTGCTGGCAATCATCCCATGTGGGCTGGTGAATAAATATTACAGAATCTAAAAGGTTAATGAGACCAGCGGGTTTTTCTGAAAATGTGGGCGTTTGGAGTTTCCAGTTATATAGATCGTTGGTGGAAAATGGCCAGTATTGCATGTGTTGATTTCTGTCCCCATCCCGGGGGCCGACTGCTCTCAGGGGGAGAGCCACAGAAGTATCTGTGGCCGCTCCTCTCTGCGTTCTACCCAGCGTGTGGGGCGGGCTTCCCAGGGGAAGCCGCTGGGGTCCCCGTTCCCTCTCCAGTGATCCCTGAGTTCCCCCTTGAGCTCCCATCTGGAGGGGTGGGGTCTGGTAAGGAGGTGGTTCAGGGCCATCTAAGAGGAGAGCCACCCTCTTGGAGTCCCCCTGCAACATCAGATAAAGGGGGGCCTTCGGCTGGCTAGGTGTTTCTTTAGTTTCATTTTCCTTGGTAGTGAGAGCCAAAACTGACTTATGACCTATCCCAGGGGGGAGAAATGGCGGGAGCCAGGCAGGAGGGTCTTGTACTAGATCCTGCCAGGTAAGGATGTAAGGAATTTGCTCTGGGTGGCCTGGCTTTCCAAAGACTATTTCCTTAACTTTATTAATAGTTTCAGGATCGAAAGTTTCCTTGGCTGGCCACCCGATCCCGAACGTGGGCCATTCACTCTGGCAAAAGATTATTAATTGGGGTTTCTTAACATCCAGGCTGAGATACTTGGCTCGTTTCTTAAAATCTTTAAAGTTGTTAAGAAACAGGGTAAGAGGGGTTGCCAGAGTCTGCCCCATTTGTGCACAATAGCTGGCAATTAGCAGAGCAGAAAGAAAGAGATGTAGAAGTGAGATTAGACACCATTCTGTAGGCGTGCGGTGGTGGAGAGCTGCTCTCAGAAGTGAGGAAAGAATAAAGGTTATTATGACAAATACAGGTACAAAGGCTAACTCTAAGGGAGGCACATAAAACAGGTTAGTAACACAATACGCACACTCAGGAGATAGGAATCTCTCGATTAAATCACGGGAGCGACCCGCCTTGTCCTAACAGAATTTCGGACCTAATCGGCCAGGTGAGGGAGGACGTCTCCAAAACCTCACGGCCTGGGGTCCTCCAGTGCGTCCGCCTAGATCTCCAACAGGCAATCTTTAATCTGGCATGTGCCCTGGACAACAATCACACAGTTAACTCCGCGGTCTGGGGTCCTGGGATCCCCCCTGGGGTCCCGGATGAGCCCCCAAATGAAACACCCAGATCAGTGATCCCCCAAGGAAGCTCCAGGAGTCCAGGTCCACATGCAAAAGCAAGGAGTCTTTATTACAAGCTCGGGCTTGGACCCTCCATCCGTCTGATGCAGTGGTGAAACAGAGAACCCCAAGCTGATTTTTAGAACAACTTTTATACACAAACTGGGGGCCTTTGGTGCCCTTTATTTTGATTGGCTAACAAGGAGGGATTTGAATCTTGTTGTTTGGGGATTGGTGTAAGTCTCGGCACACGCAGGGTTGCCAAAAAAAGTAGGGTATAGGCCCTGAGTTAACAGCTATGGAATGTCTGCTACTTGTTTGTCTTATTTTTGATTGGTCCTTTCTTGGGTGGGGTGACTCTGCAGTTTTTCCAGGAACCCAGGGTCAGGTTAAGGCCTAGCCTGAATTTCTGTTTCTTGGAGCCTGTCATAGCTTTAGCTAGGCTAATTGGTGGGCTCTTCAACATGGACCAAACCCAGAACTTCTAAGGAAACTGTGAGCTAATAAATTTTCTTTCCTCTAATTTATGTGGTCAGGTCTTTAGATTATGGTTGTGAGAATGCTGACTAATATAGGTTCAATAATTGCCAATGTATTATGGAGTAGGATATCCTTATTTTTAGGATTCTAATGTTGAAATATTTAGAAAAGTATCATAATTTGTGAAACTTCTAGATGGTTTAGACAATAAAAGTTGCATAAGGCAAATGTCATGTGCAAAAAATGTTCACTTTCAAGATTTCTGAAGTTTTGAAACTGACCAAAGATGCACAAAAAGAATGAAATATAAACTAATATAACTAGCCCGGCTGTCTCAGGAAAACATGATAATTCTGTGGAGAGTCCTGAGGAGTTCCCCGACTTGGGGATGGAAAACTCACCTGAGGACCTTGGAGTCCTTGCTTCCAGGGTGAAAAGAATTTCAGCACACACCAGTCAGAGACAAAGACAGAGGTTCTATTTAGGAAAAGTGGGGATATACATTCAAGGGAGAACACAGGCCACCTGGAGAGTGTGAGAGGCCTTTGGGGTCTTTGTGATCTTTCTTTTATAGGGAGCCCTGAGATGAGGTGGCTAGGAATGCATGGCAGGGATGGAGTAACATGGGATGACTGGTCTCCTTTTTTTGAATCCTCAGGTTCTCACCATTTCATTGGTGGGTGCTGGGTAATGCCTGGGTTTGACAAAAGGTGAGACTTACTTTGGGATTTTTTGTTTGCCAAGTGTCTCAGGAAGTTGAGGTGTGAAGATAGGGTACTAGGCTTGATAAATGCGAAACTTCCTTTGGGATTTCTTAGTTGTTATTTGTTTGCGAAGCATCCCAGGAAGTTCAGGTGTGAAAATAGGCCATTATGACTAAAATGTGCAGGCCTGGACTGTTGAGGACTTAAGAAAAGGACAGGTCAGATGAGCTATTATAATTTAAAAAGTGTAGGCCCGGCCTATTGAAGACCTTTGCCTAAGAAAAGGACAGGCCAGGTAGGCTATTATAATTAAAAGTGTGGCCCATTAAGGGATTTTGCCTAAGAAAGAGAAGACCCTGTCAGATGAAGTTAAGGATTATGTAGTTTCTAGATTTTAAAACTATATTTTCCCTTTCCTTCCCAATTCGTTTCTTTTCTTTCTTTTTTTTTTCCTTTTTTGTGGTACTAGGGATTGAACCCAGGGGCATTCTACCTCCGAGCTACACCCCCAGCCCTATTTTTTTATTCTTTAATTTGAAACAGAGTCTCACTAAGTTGTGGAGGGCCTTACTAAGTAGCTGAGATCCTCTGGTCTCAGCCTCCCAGATACTGGGATTACAAGTGTGCACTACCACACCTGGCTAATTCGTTTCCTTTCTACCTAGTATTTTATTTCTCCTATCCTACCTCACTGCTATTCCCTTGATATGAGAGCATAGAATAGTTTCCTTGTCTCTGTCTCTAGGGCATCTCCACAGCAGGGATGATAATGAGATCTAGCTCATAGAATTTGGGCAGAGTTATAAATGACATAATACATGAAAAACATGGAGAACATTGCCTCACACATAGAAGGTCCTCAGTAAATGTCTATTCCTATTATTAGATTTGCTAGTAATATTATGGTCATATTGAAGTTTTATCAGTTGGCAGTTTATGGGTGATAAAGCTTGAAAGTTGGTCATTTGAAATCAGCCTTTAATGCTATAAATATGACATGACGACCAAACTCACAAGAACAGAAAGGACAGATAACAGCACAGAATTGATTTTACATGTAAGTGTATAAATAAATTCCAGTGTCTCATATAAGGTTGTCAATGAAACATTAAATCATTTTCCAACTAGCCAGCTAAGTACTCCTCATAACGTTAAAATAAAATTTAATAATACAAGTGGTGCAACCATCACCACTGCCTTCTCGGAATCTATCAAGAACAGAAGGCACTGTCAGCAACCTAAGAAACTACTTGCAGAAATGACCCCTCTAGAGGCCTTGGAGCCAAAGGGTAATTAAAGTTGGGCTCCAAGCCACATGTGAAAAGTCTGTTTTATCCTTTTAATTAATGACTGCATTACTACCCCATCCTGCTGTGGTGCGAGACCCTGACAGAATTAGCACCACTATAAACCACATTAAGGCAAGTTTCCATCAGCAGCATGGCTAACACATAGTTAGTTTAACTTTACGAGGCAATAAATATAGACCATAACATTGTTGAGTATCAACACTGATATGTTCACTGTGTATCAAGGAAGCACTTCACAAAACAGGTATTTACAACGTGCCTGGATGAACTTCAGTTCCAAAGATGTTGATTACTGAGGGAGCTTCATGTTATACACCACCTATTTTCTATTGCATGGATTCTGGGCAATTTAAATTTATGTTGCATAAAATGTGTCTATGCAAAATCAGCTTTTTCATTAGTGTGTGTGTGTGTGTGTGTGTGTGTGTGTGTGTGTGCATAAGAGAGAAAGAGAGAGAGATATTCTGGGGTATCTGTAAGCATTTCATTCTTAGTATTTAATTTGACTTAGCAATTTTTTTAGCACAAAGGTTTCAGCTTTATCTCAATATACATCATTTATTATACTTATTTTGTTTTCTTGTTTTGGTTGGTTTTTGCTCTTCTTAAATATATTGTACCCTATGAATTCATGTAAATCCAGAGAATTATATCTATCAATCAGGTTTGCTCAAAATCTTAGTGTTATTTTTGAATTTTAAAGTTAACAGATATAAGAAACATGTAAGATCTGATGCTTTGAAACAAAAACAGAATGGTATTCTACAAAAGACAAATGACAACGCACAGTCAATTTGTGCTTCTTTGAAAAACATAAATTCATTTCCAACAAGACTGATATGTTAGCAAACAATCTAGGAAATACTCAATTTTCATTTGCTTATGTGCCATTTCATCCAGTGAAAACATTCAATGAATGTAGAATCCTTCCCCAGCTCAACCAACCTGCATAAAAGCACACAGAATGCACTCATGCACATACCTTTAACACCTACTGGATACCTCAATTCACAGCCCAGAAAGTGTATGTACGTGTATGGAAAAGAATAGAGCATGTGTGAATGTTTATTTGAAGGACACAGTAATATTTAGACAGAAGTTGGAAGAGGGGAAGAAATATTAAGTGGAGGTAAAGATTCAGAAAGATGATGGGATATATAATCCAGACCACACAGGAGAACTACCATCTATTGAGCAAAGGTATTCCATTCATTGAAACAGGAGAGAAGGATGGGTAGGACCCAGGGTGACTCACCAACTTGGTAGTACTAAATGTGGTGGAGTAGCTTGCTTTACATCTTCAACTGTCTTTGTAAAGTGTGTCTAAGTTGTCTGCAGAGAATCAGAGGAAAAGGGAGGAGCCAGAAGTTTGAAGAAAGTAGAGCATATCAGAAACATTGAAAATGATCCATATAGGAGACAGTAGTGAGGTCTTTATGCAGTGCCCAGCGGAGAATGGAGAATTTGTGGTGGTAACAATGTGTTGTTCTGTCATTATCATTTTAAATAATATATGTATTAAACTTTTTCCATGTCATTAAATATTATCTTCTAACATTATATTTGAGGGATGCATATAATTCATTTAATTGAAATTTTATCATTGGTAATTAAATCATCCTTCAAATTTCCCTGTTATTGCCAGCTAGATGAAATTTTTGCATTTGTATCTTTAAACTAATCTGTAGTAAATTTAGGATAAGTTCCTTGAAATGGAAGTGTGGCTCAAACATAATAAAATTTGCATTTTAACTATATATATAATATATACATATACACATACATATACAAATACATACGTATCCACACACACACACACAAACACACACACACATTGGTACTGGGGACTGAACCCAGGGGCATTCTACCTCTGAGCTACACCCCTAGCCCTTTCTATTTTGAAATAGGGTCTTGCTATGTTGCTGAGAGTCTTGCTAAGTTGCTGAGGCTAGTCTTGAATCTGAGATCTTTCTGTTTCAGTCTCCCAAGTACTGGGATTACAAGCATGTACCAACACACCTGGTCCATATTTAAAATATATTAAAACATTGAAAATACGCATGCTTTCAAAAACATTTTTTTAAATTAGTATTTTAGGATTCATAATGAAAACAGTAATTTCTTGTCCTCAACCCTGAGTTCACACTTTCTAAATAGAAGACCTTGTTCCATTGTTTTATTTTTTTATTATTTTCTTTCCAATTTGTATGTTATTTAATACTGTTCTCTATTGACATTTCAATTTTAGATATTACATGCCACTTCTTAAAATATAAAATAATCTGGCTCTCACTCATTGCCCTTCCACACACACAGTTTAGTCTAGGTCTCATTTAATTATACACACTTCTTAAATCAATATTTCAATTTAAATTATTACTATAATAAATATTGATTTTAGTAACATATACTGTGTACTATGATTACTTACCTTTTATTGTTGAACTTTTTGGTTTTTTTCCTTTCATGAATAGTAACTTCAGACCACATTTTCCCACAGGACTTACTTCTTTCATTAAGGTCAAATATATCAGGTCATCTCAGTTGTCTCTTCCTTCTATTTTTTCTTTTTCTTTCTCTCCTTTTTCTTCTTAGAAATTTTCCTTTTGGTGCCTGCTGACTCCCCACTTACTATAGCTCTCTTAACGTGCTTCACAACTGAAGACTTGAGTCATCAGCATTCAGTGGAGTTCCTCTGACCTTTTTCTCCAGTTTCAGAAAAGTTCTCCAGTTGTTGTAAGAAAAAGGGTGCATGAGAAGAAAAAATAGAGGGTCCTTGCATATCTGAATTTTACCCCTTGACTTGATTGGTAGTTCATCTGGTATTTTTGTGCATACTGTTTTAGGTATTCTTTGTTTTATATATAGGTTGCGGTGTTGCAGTGAATTCAGAGGCCATTCTGATTACCAATTCTTGGCATGTGACCCTTCCCTCCTCTCTTTTTCTCTCTTTAAGATTTTAATATTATTATTCCCTGGAATTAAAAAAAGTCTATGATTTTGTCCTGAATCATGAATCTTTTGACATTAATTGGACTAAGAAGTAGTAACTCCTCATAATGTGGCTATCTAATCCCTTAGTTCCCAGGAATTTTTTATATGGAATTATTTTTGGACACTTTCCTCCTCTTAATTTCCTATGACTCTTCATTATGGAAATCATCATGCACACACAAACATACACATTCCATCTCCTTATCTCTGCTCTTCATGAGTAGTTTGAACTTCTTCTTCCAAATCTTTGAGTATAGTTTTTTTTTTGTTTTTTTGTTTTTGTTTTTTTTTTTGCGGTACTGGGGATTGAACCCAGAGGCATTCTGCCTCCGTGCTACACCCCCGGCCCTATTTTTTATACTTTATTTTGAAACCGGATCTCATGAAGTTGCGGAGGGCCTCACTAAGTAGAGAGAGAGAGAAAGAGAGAGAAAGAGAGAGAGAGAGAGAGAGAGAGAGAGAGAGAGAGAGCTGAGGCTGGCCGCAAACCCGGATCCTCCGGTCTCTGCCTCCCAAAGTACTGGGATTACAAGCGTGCGCCACCACGCCCGGCTTGAGTACAGTTTTTATTTTAGCTTCTTGAATTAGACTTTTACTGCTATGAATGAATTTTTCACTTACTTTTTGTTTTACCTTTCTTGCATTCTCCCAATTTCCTCCAAATTTCTTCTATTTGTTATTGTTGTTTATTATTATTTTGTTTGTTTGGGATTGCTATCTGAAAATTAGAGGTTTCACTTTAATCCTTAGTAATCTTATCTGTCATATTTAAGATCGATGCACTAGAAACATGTCTAGGAGGACATTTATACTGGAGGACAGTGTCTTGTCATGGAGAGTTTGTTTTGTGCAATTGATGACACAGGTCATATTTCTAATATTCAAAATTATTAAGCAAATCTACTTAATTATATCTTTTGCTCTGATTTTGTTTTCAATTTTTGTTCCTGTTTTAATTTTATAATTTATGTTTGATCAAATGCTTACAATCTAGAAATTATAATATGGTTTAGCTTTTCATAGTTCTATTTAGACTTATTTTTTAATCAGCCTTCCTTCCTTCCTTCCTTCCTTCCTTCCTTCCTTCCTTCCTTCCTTCCTTGTTCCCTCCCTCCCTCCCACTCTCCCTCCCTCCCTCTCTTCTTTCCTTCCTTCCTTCCTTCCTTCCTTCCTTCCTTCCTCCCTCCCTCCCTCCCTCCCTTCTTTCTTTCCTTCCTCCCTCCCTCCCTCCCTCCCTCCTTCCCTTCTTTCCCTTCTTCCTTTCCCTCCTTCCTCTCTCAGGCTCTTTATATCATTCTTGTGCTCTTTGTAACATGTCCTTTTTTTTCTGGCTGCTTTCAAGCTGTTCACTTATCTGTGGTTTGGGGAAGTTTCACTATGCTGTATCTGAGTATGCTTTTCTTTCTATTTATATCTCTCAGTGTTTAGATGTTAATGAATCTTTAATTTTCTGTTTTTCACCAACTTTGGAAAATTATCTCCAATTGTTCTTTAAATTCTTTCCCTCACTTCCTTTTTCATCTCCTCCTAGAGCTATGATTTATTTAAGTTAAAATGTTTGTTATTTTTTGACAGGTCACCAAGGCTCTGTTTAGTTGTTATATATTCTCTTTACTTTTCTCTGAAGTTTAAAATCTCTAGTGATCTGTCCTCAATGTACCTAATTCTTCCGTTATTATTAAACTTTTTTTTTTGCAGAACTGGGGATTGAACCCAGGGGCATTCTACCTTTGAGCTACATCCCCAGTCCTATCTTTTATTCTTTATTTTGAAACAGGGTTTCACTAGGTTGCGGAGGGCCTAAGTAGCTGAGGCTGGCCACGAACCCAGATCCTCCCATCTCAGCCTCCCAAGTACTGGGATTACAAGCATGAGCCACCATGCCCGGCTCATTATTAAACTTTTGTTAAACCCATCCTGTCCTTTTTTAAAATATAGATTTTCTTAATCCATACTAGAACACTATTTTGGTCCCCCCCTTTTTTGTGGTTTTTCATTCCCTTCTGGCATTATCTGTTTGTTAATGATATGTGTGTTCTCCTTCTTGTTCTTGTGCATGCTTTTAATAACACCTTAGTAATTGAAACATCTCATCTTGATAGTCTAAGTCCTCATAAATTGTTTTCATTTTTAATTGAGTTTACATTTCCTTTTTAAAAAAATTCTGTAGCTTATTTTGAATTGTATCCTAGACATTGAGAATTATACATGCAGAGATTTTACTCTCTTATGTTTCTCTAAATACTGTTGTGGTTTACTTTATTTTATTTGATTATCAGTTAATTTAGTTGAACTCAAACTCCCCAATTGTCTCTCCCTTATGATGAGCACCAGCTGACACTTCCTTTAGCTCTTGATCCTTAGTGGGATATCTTAGTGAAGAAAGCACTGAGCTCACGCCATTCATATATAATTCAGGAATTTGCTATTTATTTATTCAGAATTTATAAGCAGAATATTGGGTTCTTTCTTTGTGGCTCTCTCCTTCTTTTGTAGATTTACCAATTCCTAGCTGCTGCGTTGTGCTCAAACTCTATTCTTTGATTCTTCAACAAAAATGTCATTATCATTAGTGTTTCTTCGGAGTTTTAGCTGTCCCATATAAAGCATAGATTGGTTAGCATCCTCTTACAAAAAGCCATAAAACTGGAAAACTCATCCTATATTGTTTATTTCTTTTAATTGTAAATCTCTTTGCAGTTTTTGATTATGTTCACTTTTAAATACTTTCAGAAAGTTGATTTTTTTAAAAAACTTTTTGCCAAAATTTTATAATTATTATCTATATGAACACTGATATGATATAAACTACTTAAATATTACCAGGAGTTGAACTTTCCCATTTCAAATATGGCACCATGTATATTCAGTCATTCCATCTTCAAATCTAAACATCGTATTTTATTTCTTTTATTTTTGGTCATGATCCCTATCTCATATAATCTATTGGAAAGTTATGTCAGCTCTGTTCCTCAAATATGTGTTTAATTTGATCACAGTATTTCTTCTATTATCTCCTAGTCAAACTATTGGCATCTCTTGCTCTGATACAAGAGCTTCTTAATTGGTTTCATTGATTCAACTCTTCCCTTAATATAGTCTAGTAATGTCTATTACCCAAATAATTGTCTAAAAATCAGAAATCATATTATATCACCTTCATGTTTAAGCCCTGTACAAGTTTGTCATCATCATTCAAATGAACCCAAATGTCTACACTGTAGCTTTCAATTCTTTATAACATCCAGAACTTAGTCATCTCCTTGAGCTCAATTCCTCTTTCCCTGTCTTTACTCCTATAGACATAGTTTCCTGTTTCTCATATTTAGGCAACTTAGACCTGCCCCAGAACCTTGCTTATTCTGTACTGTCTGCCTGGAACACTCATCCACTAGATCCTATGTAGCAGTCTCTCATTATTTCTGTCTTTTATCTCAGCAAAACCTTTCCCTAAGCACCCGGTGTAGGTAGACACCTAGACTCAGTTTCTCTTATTTCATTTCCCTGAAATATCTTCTTCAAAGCAGGAATGGTTTTCTGGATTTATTTACTTGTTTATAATGTACTTATTGTCTTTTTTACAACTATATCACCAGCATATAGCAAATAGCCTTAACACATGATGGGTACTAAATATCGATTTGTTTAATTATTTGCTGCCAAACTCATGTTATGCTAATTCACAACTCAAGAATTTTTGTTAAATGTTTATTATTATTTTGATACTTTGAGCTGTTCACAATTTTACATTGTGCAAATATATAAGTATAAATAACATATTAACCTCTACTGAGTTACAGCTCCATGGAGAAGTGTTTTATGGCAAATTCTAGTAAGTTGATATAATTCCATATTAAAATGACTATTTAGATTTTTCTATTCATACCTTGTTTCTGAAAGTTTTCCTAAATTTGTTTATTTTATTTATTAATGAAGAACAGGATTTTAACTATTCACTTTTTAAATAGAATGAAAATAGTTTAACATGTATCTTCAGTGGGTAATTTGAGATGTCTTCAGAAATTGGTGCTTCAGATCTACTTGATTGAAATCAACTCAATCTGATAAACTGCAGAAAATATATCATAGATATTAAACCCTTCAAAAATTAACATAATGTATTTAAATAGTTACTTTCCTACAATTAAGTAAAAACATTTTTTTAAATTGCAATTATCTTGGCATTTCTCTTTGAGAAAATCATAAAAAATAAATTCTATAGGATAATTAAATTGAGAAAAATTAAAGATAGCATCTATTATTTTTCTAAATAAAAAGACGTATGATATAATTTAGTTACCTAGTTTCTAATTTTCTCAAGTAAATTATTGATGATTAATAAATTGATGATTTTGTTTGTTCCTTGCAGAAGCTAGTGTATTCCCAAGGTTGGTCTAATCAGAGATTAAAATGCATTGGTAAGTATTTTTAAAACATAGTATTCCTCTTTGCAGAACTGTCATGTTAGGATAAATGATAAACATATTCAAATTTCTTCCTTGGTTGATTTGATGATTGCAAAGACACACACACACACACACACACACACACACACACACACACACACGAAGTTATATTTGTTGTTCTTTCTAATTAAGATGACCTCATCTTGGGAGTATTTCCTTCTCATAATTTTCATGTTACAAGTTGTGGAAAATCTTACTTTGCCTGATTAAAAAAAATTCACTGTTACTTTTTGTTTTACTTTAGAGTAGAGAGAAACTCAATTTAATGACTGTTTGATAGCTTATCTCCTGGTGATAAAATGAAATTGATCAAATGTACATTAGAGCTGTTAGACTCGGAAACATTCAGTAACCTACAGAGAATTCTGCTTGAATTATATTTGATTTATCACAACTACTAAATGTACAGCAAGATTGTTCATACCAAAATTCCAATCTACCTGGATCACGTTGCATTTCTTCTTTTTTATTTATATTTTCCCAAAATGGCTTACAATGCCTCTGATGTGAGGTTCTTGTCTCATGAGAATTTGATGTTTTTACTTTGCAGTGTGCAGATGCCAAAAGGACTGAAGGCAGGGACTTCTAGCTTAGAAATCAGGTGACTGAATTCCGCATAATAGTAGTTCAGCTCTCCAGCAATTTTTCAGAGACTTTACCAGAGATGCAGTCATTACCAAAGGAGACAGAGGTAAAGAAAAACAACCCCATTATATCTGATGATTTCCATTTGGCAATACTTCTAGGGGATTGCATAAACTTACTTTACAATTTATAAATATCACACTTCAAACATAATTATGCCATATACATTTTATGAAAAATAAAAGTAAATTGAGGACTGGATTAGATAGGAAAAACATTCCTATCATTAGATACTCTTAAATCCCCTTTTAGTACTGTAATTTCTGTGAACTTTTTGTGAAAAGGTGTTATTGATGGGAACTGATAACAGTGTGTGGAGTTTTAAGGATATGTTTATAATTTACACTTCTAATAAACAGCTTCTGAAAGAGAGATGGGAGGTCTTACTTGAAAAGATTTCCTCCATTTATGCTGTCATCTTAGTATTTTCTCTTCCTGCTATGTGACAAAATCACCATATTAACACAATTGTCTGCATTATGATGATAAAATGATGGAATTACATCAGGAGACCATAAAGAAATGGTCCTATTAGTAAACATAGTTCTTTACAAATTGGATTCCATTATTAACTTTTGTAGAAAGAATCTATTACATGAAAATATATCAGAGCATTTCAAAATCTAATTATGTTCTTTACTTGTATTTAACAGGGTGTTTATTTCCGTCACAAGATTAATGATAATCTCCCTGCAATATTTATAACTTCATAGTGCCATTTGTTTGTACACATCTTTGAAGACAATGCACAATTGTCAAACCATTCAAAAGATGTGCTATTCTGTTTTCTCCTCACCATTATCACACTTCTCTCAAGAGAAATACTTGGAAGCACTGGAATACAATAATCGTGGATACTATTTTGTTGTAGTCCACAGAGAGAATATTGAAGGCCACTGGTTAAAAAAAAATAATCCAGAAGAAGATAGTTTGAGCATCCAATTTGCAAATGAATAAAAATGCATTCACTTTTCAAAAAAATATCCATATTCATGTAAACTGTGGGCAGTAGAGTCAAGGCACAATAATGCTTAAAAATCTGAATATACCATATCAGAGTGAAGGCAGTATAAGGGATATGTGATCATCTTAACCCATTTTTTCTTTTACAGAGATAATTTTTTCTGAGTTAATGATAGCTTCCCTCACCTGGTCATCTGCATTTATGACTTCACTGAAAATCCTATGTATAAATATTTTGGTTGAGTATGTCATAGAAAAATAAATTTAAAAACATTTTGTCATTCATTTAGGTACCTGCAATGAAAATTTTACTCTTGCTTCTGGTTGCCCAGCATGAAGCCCATGTTTTGGTACATCAAGCTGTCACCTGGACAAAGTAAGGCCACAAGACTGCCTAATAATCACTCTTGACTTCTTTCTCAAATTTCAAATAATGATGGACCATATCATTTAAAATTTTTGATTGTTCAAGTAAAAAATCATACAATGAAAGAAAATTATTGCCTAGGAATAAATATGCTTTAGGAAAAATAGTATTACTCTAATGCAATAGTCTTACAGTCAAAATAAAAACAGTCAAGTTTCGGGCGTGGTGGCACATGCTTATAATCACAGTGCTTGGGAGGCTGAGACAGGAGGATTGCAGGTTCGCGGCCAGACTCAGCAACTTGAGGCCCTCCGCAACTTAGTGAGACCCTGTTTCAAAATAAAGAATAAATAGGGCTAGGGGTGTAGCTTGGAGGTAGAATGCCTCTGGGTTCAATCCCCAGTACCACACACACACACACACACACACACACACGCACACACCAAACAAAAACAGTCAAAAAATATTTTTATTACAATATTTTCTTAACTTCCTGAAGACACAATGAAAACACTAAAGATATCACACATATTATAGATGAATTTACTAATAATAGTATTTTTGTGCTTTAGAAGTTTCCAAAGTAAATGCATGTGATGTGGTCTGAACGGCTCTTCAGTTTTGCCGTCCATGTCCAGGTAACCTTGTTAGGAGGATTTGTCTTAATCTCAGAACAACAAATGAGCAGAAATAGTATACTACTGATTCCAGCCTAGTTTTTCTTGTATTTCACACACACACACACACACACACACACACACACACACACACATATAGTAGTGCCTAGTATTTACTAAGAATAGTATTGTGTATCTGGGTACTTCACGGATGTGTAGTTTCAAAAGACAAGATTTCCTGAACTCTGGGAATTCATAATTCAATGGAAAAAAGCCATGTTTTAAGAAACTCTAATATAACATTATAATAATGAACATTATATAGTATACTATAAGTGAAAGAAAAAATATTTACTTTTAATAAACTTTTATCAGTACGTTGTTGATAGGAACATACATGCACACAGCACTTGGTGTATTTTTCTCCAGATCCCACCCCACTCCGTCCCCTTCCATGTAGCTGTTATTGAAAATAGCATTGATCATTTTGCATATGTACATAGCATTATTTGAAACATTTCCTTCATAGAGTCTCCTCCTTGCTCCCTCCCTTAGGATCCTTCCATTTGTCCACTGGAGTTTCTCCTCTTTTACCTGAAGTCCCCTTTGTTTCCCAGTTTCTCTCTAGCTTCCACATATGAGAGAAAACAACTCTTCACTTTCTGAGACTGGCTAATCTCACTTAGCATAATACTCTCTAGTTCCATCCATTTTCCTGCAAAAGACATATTTTTGTTCATTATGGCTGAGTAAAATTCCACTTATTTCAACAGAGGAAATGTGAAAGGGTTTATTTGAGAGTAAAAGCTGAAGTCCTTATTGGAATATTAGGGAATAATTGGTTGAAGATATAGACAGTTTAGTTGGAACATACAATTTGGATACAAGATCCATGTAGAAGACTGAGAGGTATTCAGGGAATGGTAAGCAGCTAATTTGGCTAAGGCGTATGTGAGGTGTTGTACACAATAAACTTGGAAAGATAAATAGAAAATTACAAATGACTTGATATGCTGGGCCAGTAGCTTTGTTCCCTTTACTTTGAAGACAACCCAAAATTTTGGGGATAGGAATTGATTTTACAATTGCCTATCTATTTTAGAAAACTAATTTTGTTGTAGTTGGTCAAAAGGATTATAGTCGGGATAAATTCTAGGTTAGGAAATGAAGCTAAGGTTTAGGAACTATGCAATAGTAGTGAAAATATGATGAATATATAAATACAAGAGAGGGGTTGATGATATAAGTAGCAAAATTTGGTGACTAAGTGAACCTAGCAGTGAAGGAAGAGGGAAGCAAACCAAATAATGCTTATTTTTGATCCAATGCAGCCAAAAGGAAGGACACATTAATTGAGCTAATGAATGTAGGTTGGTGTTGTTACTGGCAGAAGGCAGAGGAAAAATACAACATTGCTGTAAGTGATTTTTATTTAATTTTTTTAAAAAGTGATATTTGAAAACAAAACATAAACAACTCCAAATATGGGTTGTCTCAATCTCAATTTCAGGTTTATCTTATGAATCTTGCTCATTCTTAATTGGGTGGTTTTTCTTATTGCTTACCTTTAATTCTTTATATACTCTAGATATAAATTTGATAGCAGATATGATTATCAGATTTTTCCTGTCCATTTTTTTTTTTTTTGCGGTACCGGGGATTGAACCCAGGGGCGTTCTACCTCCGCGCTACACCCCCGGCCCTATTTTTTTTATACTTTATTTTGAAACTGGGTCTCACGAAGTTGTGGAGGGCCTCACTAAGTAGAGAGAGAGAGAGAGAGAGAGAGAGAGAGAGGGAGAGAGGGAGAGAGCTGCGAACCCAGATCCTCCGGTCTCCACCTCCCAAAGTACTGGGATTACAAGTGTGCGCCACCATGCCCGGCATGTCCATGTTTTTTTAAATCTCTTTAATAATGTCTTTTGAAGTACATACCTTTTTAAATTTGAGAAAATCCAATTTATCTTTTATTATTCCTTTATGAATGTGGTTACAGTATTATGGTGACAAAATCCCTAATCCAAATTTATAAAGATTTTTTCCCTGTGTTTTCTTCTAGTTTTAAGATTTACATTTACAAGTATGATCCATTTACAGTCATGTTTTAAGGGATGTGAGATATAGATCCAATCTATTATATTTTTGCATATATTTCTATCACCGCTTCTTGCAAAGACTATTCTTTTTTCAGTGAATTGCTTTCATAAATTTTTTTAGAAATTCAGTCATCCATATATGCATGGGTCTTTTTCTGGGCTAAGTACCCTGTTTGGTGTATCTCTTTGTCTTTACACTGATAATGCAATGCCTTGCAAGTAGATTCATTAAAAGTCTTGACACGAGGCAATGAGAGTACTCTATTTTTGTTTTCATTTTCAAGATTGTTTTGACCATTCTGGGTCCTTTGCATTGCCAGGTGAATTTTAGAATGAGCTTAATGATTTCTACAAAAAGCTTGCTGAGATTTTTATTGGGAGAATCGCCCATGGGGAGCCACTGTAGATTAAATATTTTTGGCAAGCATGCAACTTCTATGCTACACAGTGTCAGTAGGGGCTGCATAATATTTGGTTGTCTGACACAGGGATTCCATTGAGATGTATCACACAGTTAAGCTGTTATCAACCCAATTTCTCCAATGTTTCATATTCTTTCTTTTAAACATTAAGTAATCTTCTGAGATAGTGACTTGGCATCACCAACAAGTAATTTCCTATCAATGTTTTCTTTATTGGTTTACCCTTTAAAAATTGTTTTAAAACAACAACAAAAAAAAGAGGAATTCAATTAACAGGTGTCTCATTTTGCTACTTATTTATTCTTGACCTCCATACTTTCATGAACTGGAATTTGCACATTAAAAATTTTAAAAAGAACTGGGTATGGTGGCACATGATTGTAATCGCAGTACTTGGGAGGCTGAGACAGGATGATCACAGGTTCCTGGCCAGCCTCAGCAGCTAACTGCGGCCTTCCGCAAGTTAGACCCTGTTTCAAAATGAAAAATAAATAAAATAGGGCTGGGGGTGTAGCTCAGAG
>PVJS01022509.1:0-12191 GCA_004027185.1 Glis glis
GAGGTAGAACGCCCCTGCGTTCAATCCCCGGTACCGCAAAAAAAAAAAAAAAAAAACTAAGAATGTGGAAGAAGCTGCATGTGGTGGTGGACGCCTGTAATCCCAGTACTTGGGAGGCTGAGACAGGAGGATCGCAGTTTTGCGGCCAGCCTCAGCTACTTAGTGAGGCCCTCCGCAACTTAGTGAGACCCTGAGACCCTGTTTCAAAATAAAGAATAAAAAATGGGGCTGGGGGTGTAGCTCGGAGGTAGAATGCCCCTGGGCTCAATCCCCGGTACCGCAAAAATAAATAAATAAATAAAATCCAGTCCTAGAACATATGCATTTAGAGTCATGCTTAAAGGAGAGTTCCTATGGCCCAGCAATTATTTAAATGCCTTTATTTGTAACCAATGAAAGCCAAAGACAAAAATCACAGCAGAGAACTGATCCGTTCTGCCTACACAAGCAGCTGTATTTTTAGAACCACAAGTTGGCGTGCGTCGTCTGCTTACATGATGTGAGGACGCGTTAGGAGGTAGATGATGCGACCGATCACTAGAGAATAGAGAATGAAAGTGTGTGCTGAGCTCCAGATACGTGGCCGATCGTTATATTCTCTATCTCGTGCGGACTTCAATTAAATGATCTGATTTTAATCTCTTGATACTATAAAAATAAGTTTTGAATTGTTTTTCACTTATTTTTGGTCTTTTTTTCATGAAAACTCATCCTCAAAGCACCTATCAACTCAAAACAATTATTTCACTTATTTTTTTCTCAAATGGCAACTTAATAGACTGGACGATTGCATACTTAATGATTTATTTATTTATTTATTTATTTTTTGCTGGTCTCATTATAGGTATTTATTTATTTATTTATTTATTTATTTTTGTGTGGTGCTGGGGATTGAACCCAGGGACATTCCACTTCTAAGCTACACCCCCAGCCCTATTTTATTTTTTATTTGGAAACAGGGTCTCACTAGGTTGCTGAGGCTGTCCTCAAACCTGAGATCCTCCTGTCTCAGCCTCCCAAGTACTGGGATTACAAGCACGTGCCACCACGCCTAGCTCCATTATAGGTTTTTTAAAATCATTTAGCTTGGAGCCAAGTATATTTCACTAAGGCTTCTGTGTGTTCATTTACATAAAATGTGATCTCTAATTTTTCACTGGCTTCACTATATTTATAGAGCTAAAGGTATTTTTTGTATCAAATGCCCTTTTCTGTTTACTTAAATCCATTTTTACTTTAATGAGTTTACATTATTGCTAATGCTAGTGGGAAGTATTTTAAATATTAAACTATGTTTTTCTTTCCCACAATATTCTTTTGAGCAGTAGAGATGAGAACCTCTCACAGGTCCCCCCTTTTAACCCTCTGTTAACTTTTACTTTTTTTTTTTTTTTTTTTTTGCGGTACCGGGGATTGAACGCAGGGGCGTTCTACCTCCCAGCCCTATTTTTTATGCTTTATTTTGAAACCAGGTCTCACGAAGTTGCGGAGGGCCTCACTAAGGAGGAAGAGAGAGAGAGAGAGAGAGAGAGAGAGAGAGAGAGCTGAGGCTGGCCGCGAACCCGGATCCTCCGGTCTCCGCCTCCCAAAATACTGGGATTACAAGCGTGCGCCACCACGCCCGGCTAACTTTTACTTTTGAAGGAATATTCCGAACCTGCTGCCTTATGTCAGAAACACGGCTGCATTATAGATGTGGCGGTGTCTAAGAAGAAAAACTGAGGGTGGGTTTGAAGTTGACAAGTGATGAAAGTGGCCCTGAAATTGTCACTTAGAAAACAAAGACCTGAAGCCGGGTGTGGTGGCACACAGCTGTGATCCCAGTACTTGGTAGGCTGAGACAGGAAGACCACAATATCAGAGCCAGCCTCAGAAATTTAGCGAGGCCCTTAGCAACCTAGTGAGAGCCTGATTCAAAATAAAAAGGGTGTAGCTGAGAGGTAGAATGCCCCTGGGTTCAATCCCCAGTACCACAAAAAAAAAAAAAAAAAGAAAAAAAAAAAAAAAACAATATTCCCCAATCTCTCTTTTTTTTTTTTTTTTGGTGGTGGTACTGGGGATTGAACCCAGGGGCATTCTACCTCTGAGCTACACCCCCAGCCCTATTTTTTTTTTAGTCTTTATTTTTGAAACAGGGTCTCGCTAAGTTACAGAGGGCCTCACTAAGTAGCTGAGGCTGTCCACAAACCCAGATCCTCTGGTCTCAGCCTCCCAAGTACTGGGATTACAAGCGTGTGCCACCATGCCCGGCTCCCAATCTCTTTAATAGATTTTTTTATTTTTGGGGGGTGCTAGAGATTGAACCCAGGGGCATTTTTACCTCTGAGCTACACCTCCAGCCCTATTTTATTTTTATTTGGAAACAGGGTTTCACTAGGTTGATGTGAGTCTCACTACTTGCTGAGGCTGTCCTCAAACCTGTGATCCTCCTGTCTCAGCCTCCCAAGTACTAGGATTACAAGCATGTGCCACTACGCCTGGCTATAAAATATATTTCTTAGCTGGGCATGGTGGTGCAAAGCTGTAATCTCAGTACTTGGGAGGCTGAGACAAGAGGATCACAGGTTCGAGACCAGCCTCAGCAACTTAGCAAGACTCTCAGCAACTCATTGAGACACTGTTTCCAAATAAAAAAATAAAATAGGGCTGGGAGTGTAACTCAGAGGTAGAATGCCCTAGGGTTCCATCCCCAGTACAAAAACAAAAACCAAAAACGTAGGCTTCTCTCTCATGGGCGTGCTGGCCCAGAGTGGCACTCTGGGACTTTGTGGGGGTTATTTGACTTTGAGGAGCTATCCTGAAAGCCTAGCTGTCATATGTAACACTTTTGCCCTGGGAAAATTTCTTTTTCCACGCCAAAGAAGCAACTTCCCATGAAACATTTGATCAGGACTTTGTCTTAAATTTGGCACTGCTTGTATATATTTTGTCTGCAATAGTAAATCTATCTGTACCTTTAGTGCATGCTCCTTTGTCCCCTTTTAATTTCTGAGGAAAAGTGATGTGTTATGGGAGGGAGCCGGGGGCCTGGGCTAAGAAGTGTGGGGAAGGACAGAGGGAGGCCTGGGTGAGACCAGTCAGATGGTCTGTGCAAGCCAGGCATGGTGGCGCACACTTATAATCCCAGTACTTGGGAGGCTGAGACAGGAGGATCGCAGGTTCGAGGACAGCCTCAGCAAGTAGTGAGTCTTTCATCAACCTAGTGAGACACCGTTTCAAAATAAAAATAAAATAGGGCTGGGGGTGTAACTTGGAGGTAGAATGCCCCCTGGGTTCCATTCCCAGTACCAGACACACAAAAAAGAAGGTCTGTGCAGTTGGCCGAGTGTCTGGGCCCCTCAGCAGTGGGGGAAAGAAGGACCTCTCTCCCTGCTTCTTCAGTGATTTATAAACCCGCAGTCCTGGGAGCCAATGTGGCCTGGGAGGTCATAATGCAAGGAGCTCTTTGCAAAGGCTAGCTCACCCCAGATCTGGCTGCTGATCTCCCAGGACCTGTGTGGAACACCCTCTCTGTGCTGGGTACCCCTCTAGGTCCAGGTATACTGCGGTGAGCGAGGCGGGCAGGGTCCCTTCTGCTCTCCTGAGGCTGCTGCGGGGTCATCTGCGCACCTGACCTTTCGGCCCATCAGCCCCGTGTGCTGGTGCCGAGCCATGCAATAGATTTAACTTTCTAAAGTGCCCGCAGGGCCTCAGCTCCACTCTCCCCTCACTGAAGGAGAGCCAGCGACCGGCGTTGAAAGGCTCACAAGAGAGACCCGAAGGGAATTGCTTCTTGACAAATACTGTAGATTCCTTAACGACAACAACAAATGGAAAATCCTTAGTAAGATTTTGAGAGCTCAACAAAATAGGAGGTGAGACACACGCATGTGCGTAGACAGCAGTGAGAGAGAACTATGACAGGGTGTATGGAATCAAGCCTTATTAGCCGGGCATGGTGGCACACGCCTGGAATACCAGTACTTGGGAGGCTGAGACAGGAGGATCGCAGGTTCGAGGACAGCCTCGGCAACTTAGCAAGGCCCTCAGCAACTTAGACCCTGATTCAAAATAAAAAATAAAATAGGGCTGTTGGTGTAGCTCAGAGGTAGAATGCCCCTGGGTTCAGTCCCCAGTACCACAAAAGAATAAAAATTAAAAAAAATTAAAAATATGTCTGGCTCTCAGGCTCCTGGGCTGGGAGTGTAACTCCGTACACAAGAGCGTGTGCTCAGAGTGCAGAAGGCCCTGGGTTCAATCTCCAGCACCACACACACAAAGACTTATTGCTCCAAAAAGCCTTTTAGGGGATCCCCCCCACCTCTAGCTTCCTAATTCGATAGAATCTAAGCCCTCTCATGTCCACCACCAGCCCCCCAAACACAGCCCCATGGTGGGTAGAACCCCTTTCAAAGCCGAATTTTTCCCGAGGTTTAGAAAAAAGCAAAATGTGTGAAGGGGTTGTATGCTGATTCTCTTGGGACTAATTAAACAGATCCAGAGAAAGGAAGCAGAGAAGATTTAGGATAGCTCAGATGAAAGAAAAAAAAAAAGTAATTTTTGGGATAACAGCCGTCAATTTTTCCACTCGAGTGTTTTTTCCGAAGGGCAGAGGGCAAGAAGCGCCGTACATCCTCTCAGAGCTGAGACACATTTCAACATGGGAGATATTAGAAGCAAATTTGGTGCCCAAGACAGGTGCCAGATTTTAATTACAGTTGGCATTTCTGAGCTTGCTTTTGGCAGAGGTGGCCATCTTGTTGGAAGAGCCATAGATTTTGACACTAGCAGTATGGGTGCCCAGTTGAGAGCGACTGAAAAGCATTTCCCTCCTATTTCCATCCTGTTGGTGGTAAGGAAACTTCACTGTTAATATTTAAACAAGACATTCTCTCTTCAGAGAGAACAGTTGTTGGTTGGAATTGTCTTGGTGGTTTGGTGTATTGGCTCTCTCAGGGTAATAATTTCTATCTTAGCGCCTTTAAAAAAAAAACAACAAAAAACGACCCAGTTTAAACAATAAAATAGGATGTTTCATTACAAGAAATGAAGTTGGCATGCACCAGGTTTTCCATTAAGTTCCAGGTCACAGACAAATAAAGAAAGTATGTTAAGGGGGAAAAAAATCCTTTTTAAAAATAATTAGGGAGCTGTCTGTTTTGTTCACCAGATGGAAAATCCGTAGTTGTGGGTGGTCTGTGTTGGAGAGGGCATCTCACAATTGGCAGGACTACGCCTTTAACTTCTCAAGTCCTAGGACAGAAATCTCAACTCGTTGACTGTTCAGAAGTCTCTGGATTCGTGTCCGCCCTCCTAGGCTCTGCTTTCCTGGATTCCACCCTTTTTCTAAAAAAGAGGAGGTAGGTAAAATGATCGCAGAATGCCAAAATTAACAGTCCATTGTTGTTTGGGTTCTGAAATAGTGTTCCTGTCAGCCCCGGTTCTGTGACTTCTCTGGCTGTCAATACGTTATGATGATAATCCGATTGGTGGGGCCGTCTGCTATGACTTAGAGGCCCCTTATTACATTTATATATTCCAGAGTAGAGGAGCCTAAAGCTTAAGAAATTATCGTAAGATTGTTATTTATTGAAGAAGGATATTATACCATCACCGATGTTTAAGGTCTCTTGAAAGCTTGCTTTGGTATTCTATTCAGTATAAAGATATGCTTTAGCCGGGCATGGTGGCACATGCTTGTAAATCCCAGTACTTGGGAGGCTGAGACAGGAGGATCGCAGGTTCGCGGCCAGCCTCAGCTACTTAGTGAGGCCCTGTTTCAAAATAAAAATATAAAAAGGGCTGGGCATATAGATCAGAGGTAGAATGCCCCTGGTTCCATCCCTATTACCACACACACATACACACAAAGATATGCTTTTCTTACTGTTTTCTTGGACTGATAATAGAAAGTTAGTCATCTAGTTTCACTAGTAGTATTTTTAAATTAATAGTTTTTAAGGTAGGCGTGGTAGCATATGCCTGTAATCCTAGTACGTGGGAAGCTGAGACAAGGAGGATCACAGATTCAAGGCCAGCCTCAGCAACTTAGTGAGACCCTGTTTCAAAATAAAAAATAAAAAGGGCTGGGGGTATAGCTCGGGGTAGAATGCCCCTGGGTTCAATCCCCAGTACCACAATAAGTAAATAAATAAATACAGGTAAAATTAATAATTTTTTAAAACATGCATCAAAGTATCATTTTCCACCCCAGTCTTACACATTATATGGCTTTACATCTGCAAATTGGACTTGGAAATGTTTTATGTTTCAACAGGAGGAGGCATATATGTTTATCTTAATATTTCATTCATAGAGTTGCTCAGCCCCCTCAACTTAAAAAAATACGGATTAGAGGAGAGTTAAATTAATAAAATTATCTAGCGTGCTTAAATATGTAAACTTTCAAATTGAATGGAAGGAAGCCTGGGGCGGGACTCACTTCTCGGACAGCAAAGGCGTTTGGTGTGGATGGACTGTGGTCCCGTGCGTGGTAAGACGCGGTGATTTATTAGCTCCCCGTCTCCGCACAGATGCTGCACAGTCTGTCCTGATTCTGGGCGCTAAACAGCGGGTTTTATAAAACAGAATTTCACTCGAGTTTTCCGCCTGCGTTCTGTGTTGTACTATTAATAGCAATCCTTTGTTGGTGGTGCCAGCTCGCTTCCAGCCTACGACAATGACGTGCAGAAAGTATGTTTAACTAGAATCCTAACTGGCACCCACTTTTCATATGATAGTGTAGGTGCAGACTATAAGAATAGGAGTTTCCTTAAAAACCTTATCATGAAGCCAGGCGTGGCAGTGCATGCCTATAATCCCAGTGACTTGGGAGGCTGAGGCAGGAGGATCGCAAATTTGAGGCCAGCATGGGCAACTTAGAGAGACCCTGTCTCAAAATAAAAATAAAAGGGCTGTGGGTGTAGTGCAGTGATACAGCAGTGCCCCTAGGTTTGATCCCTAGTACCTTAAAAAAAAAAGTCATGATGGTAAAAATGTTAACTTAGCCAGGCTTGGTGGTGCATGCCTATAATCCCAGTACTTGGAAGGCTGAGACAAGAGGATCACAGGTTTGAGGATAGCCTCAGAAAGTAGTGAGACACTCATCAACCTAGCAAGACCCTGTTTCAGAATAAAAATAAAAGTAGGGCTGGGGTTGTTGCTTGGAGGTAGAATGCCCCTGGGTTCAATCCCCAGTACCAAAAAAAAAAAAAAAAAAAAAAAAAAGGTTAACTGATTTAGCAGTTAAGTAGACTTAAATGAGATGTCCTTTCTCAATTCCGTTGTTTCTTTTGTAAATCTTACTCATTTGCTGCTAAAAGGGAGCTTGGGGTGGGGAAATGAGAAAGTATGATAAAGAATTTATATGCTAAATGTTCTATGATTCTTCCTGAAAAAGAATTTTTTAGGAGGGGAAACGATGAAGAACAGTTTTAGAAGTCTCAGGGTTGCCGGGCGTGTGGTGCCAGTACTTGGGAGGCTGAGAGAGGAGGATCACAGGTTCGCGGCCAGCCTCAGCGACTTAGTGAGACCCTTAGCAACTTAGTGAGACCCTGTTTCAAAATAAAAAATAAAAAGGGTGGCGGGGGGGGTGTAACCTGGAGGTAGACTGTCTCTGAGTTCAGTCCCCAGCAACAAAAACAACAAAAGAACCAGATGCTGGTTCATGTTTATATTTTCTGTCCAGGGAAACAAAAACTCTGTGGCTAGAGCCAGGCATGGTGGCGCATGCCTGTAATCCCAGTACTTGGGAGGCTGAGACAGGAGGATCGCCGATTCTAGGACAGCCTCAGCAAGGAGTGAGACTCTCATCAACCTAGTGAGACCCTGTTTCAAAATAAAAATAAAATAGGGCTGGGGGTGTAGCTCAGAGGTAAAATGCCCCTGGGTTCAATCCCCAGTACCATAAAACAAAACAGAATGAAAGCTATGTGGCTAAATTCATGCGTAGGGGTGAGCTTGAGTCTTGATTTAGCCAAAGGTAAATGTGCCCTCAGAGGAGTTGACGTCCGCAGAGACCTCTGTGTCACAGCGTTGTTCTGGTGACTGTACTAACCAAGCCAGGGCCCCAGGCACCATTCCACAAATGTCTTGCAGGCATCCTAGGGGATCATCTTTTCTTTCTTCTCCTCCTCTGCTTCTTGCAGTGTTGAGATTTGAACCCCAGGTCAAACCCCAGGTAGAGCACTTGCCCCGGGTAAGTGCTCTACCCCTGAGCTACATCCCCAGCCCTGGAGTTATTCTTTAGTGCATTCGAATCTTCCATTCTGCGTCTCTCCAACATGGCTCTGGATCCCCGCTCCTTCCCATCCATGTTTCAAAAGGAGATTTGGAATGCAAACCTCCTTGAGCTTTTCTAAAACTTCACCAGCTCCCAGTACCACAGACTGAAGCCCTCACGCGGCTGCACCGTGTCCTGTCCACGCAGACCGTAGGTTCCCCTTCCCGGCTCACCTCTGTCCAGCCCCACATCCCTGACCTTCCAGTCACATGAAGATCCTCACCGTGAAGAGCCACCCCCAGCACTCTCTTGTCTCTTTCCTGAGGCGCACACTGCTTCTGCCTGTAGAGCCCCCTCCTGATTGGCAGGTGGTGAGACCTGCTGATCAAACATCTCTGTGACATCCCAGCTGTCACCCAGGCCCTGTCTGGCAACAGCCTGCCGCCTCTGCATTCCTGTCGTGTTGCTCGTAGGCCATCACTAGTCTACGCACCCAATGCTGGCCCATATTAAATCAAGTCTCCCGGAGCATGGGGCTCCTTGCATCTGTTTGATATAAGTACCCAGCATCCTCCTGGTGCAGAGCACTTGACAAGAATTGAATCGGCCGGGCATGGTTGCCCATGCCTGTAATCCCAGTACTTGGAGGCTGAGACAGGAGGATCACAGATTCAAGGATAGCCTCAGCAACTTAGTGAGACCCTCAGCAACTTAACAAGACCCTGTTTCAAAATAAAAAATAAAATAGAGTTGGGGGTGTAGCTTGGAGGTAGAATGCCCTTAGGTTCAATCCTCAGCACCAAAAAAAAAAAAAAAGAATTGAATACATATTTTTTCAAATGAATGAAATTCTGGGTTGTGACTTCCTGTCATTTAGGGCTCTGGGTTATAAGTGACAGGCAGCACGTCTGGCTTGCTCAGGAGAAGGGGGCTCTATTGGGAGGTCAGGGGTGCACTGGAGTCGGTGAGAGGGCAGCTCTGGGCACCTGGGCACCAACACCTCTCCTCCACTGTGTCAGCGCAGCCACCAGCACGGCGTGCTGCCAGCATATTCAGCCCCTGCAGGGGGAGAGGGCAGATGGGTCCAAGGGGGCCCACCCTGTGGCTCCGGGAAAGTGGCTCACCTTGGTAACAGTCCCTGCAGACTAGGTAGGATGAGGCAGTTCCCCAAGAGGCAGAGTGGATCTCGGGGCAGTCACTACAGATGTTCACCACGGGCCCGAACCTTCCGTGTCTGATGCTCCAGTCTCCTGGCGTCCTGTGTGGTGTGACTCTCGGGTGGTCCCGTGAAGGAAAGAAAGTCCTCTATTCCAGCGCAGAGACCACAGCCCTGCCGCCAGCAGTAGCTCGCCCGAGCCCGGCAGATGCAGGTCCGGAGTGGACGTGGACAGGTGAGAGGGGAAGGTGGTGAGCATTCTGGCAAGGCCACCGAGACCCTCCCTGGTGGCCCATCCTCTCTCCTCCACACACGGGGGTGAGGCACGGAGGGAAGGGAACCCTTGAAGCATGTGTCCTCTCTGTAAGTCAATGACATGAAAACGAGGGCTGGCCTCTACAAGTGGAGGGCTGTGTTGCCCCCAAGTGACTGTATGAATGTGGAAAGAGTTGCCCATCTGGAGGAGACACAGCTGGGAAGATGACAGAAGGTGGCAGTAAATATAGGATGCGCCACGTAATAACATTTATTTATTTACTTATTTATTTATTTATCTTTTTTGTGTGGAACTGGGGATTGAACCCAGGACATTCTACATCTGAGCTACACCCCCAGCCCTATCTTTATTTTTATTTTGAAACAGGGTCTCGCTAGGTTGCTGAGAGTCTCACGACTTGCTGAGGCTGTCCTTGAATCTGCAATCCTCCTGTCTCAGCCTCCCAAGTACTGGGATTACAGGCATGGGCCACCACACCTGGCTATAATGACATTTCAGTCAGCAGCAGGCCTGTGCATGTCAGAGGTCCCATAAGATTATATCGCCTAGTGACATTTTAGTTGTGAAAGTACACTATGGTGTTTGTAGAGTGACAAAGCACATAACAACACGCGTCTCAGACATGTCCCTGTCATTAAGCGACCCCAAACACTGCCAGGCTGAGTGGGCTTTGAATGCACCGAGCAGCAGGGGAGGCGCTGGGGGAGGTGGCACCACGTGAGCAAAGTCACAGGTTCTTGGGACTTGTATAGCGTTGGGGACAGAAGGGGCCAGGGCGTGTGTAGGGGTGGGGAGCGAGATGGGAGGGTTCCTTGGGCCAGGTTTTGGGGGGCCTTGTGTTCTATGCTCAGGAATTTAGAAGCCGCTTTGTACAGCTGGAGCACCTGTAACTATTCCAGGAGGGTATGACGGTGGATGTGCCCTTTTTAAAAGAGTAGGATTAAGCAGCGGGTCACTGCTGAGGAACCTCTGTCCCGAGTCTGATAACCCCGGGACGCTGAGGACTGACTGAAAAACACAATCTGATAGAGGAGAGAACACGAGGACACTGGGTCCCGCCATGGCTTCCCGCTCACTCTAGCTCCCAGCAAGCGGCCGTGCCTGCGTCTGCCCATGTGAAGGCGCTGGTGCCTCCTCGCCGTACCATTTCCATCCAGCGAAGTAGTGATGTTTCAGTTAAAAATGTCTACAAAGCAGGCGCACCTGTAATCCCAGGACCTGGGAGTCTGAGACAGGAGGATCGCAGGTTGGAGGCCAGCTTCAGCAACATAGCGAGACTCTTAGCAATCTAGTGAGACCCTATTTCAAAATAAAAAATAAAAAAGGGGTGTAGCTCGGAGGTAGAATGGCCCTGGGTTCCATCCCTGGTACCATAAAACAAACAAAAAACAATAAAAAATATGTCTGCTTAAGGGAATTTGCTTGATATTCAGGAGAAGCGGCTGTGATTTTTTCTTTATTGGTTTACCATTTGCTCTCTGGTTTCTTCTTTTCTTTTCTCCTCCTTGCTGGCTTTTATTAACCGTCCCTCTGCTTTGGAGTCTCACCATATCTGGATCTCCTAGCGCACCGGCCCTGTGAGTTCACTTGTTCTTGTGCTCAAATATAGGTACATTCTGCTCAAATATAGGTGCTGGGCACAGCGGGCTAGCGTGCCCATCTCACGCACACTCATCCAGTAACTAGTGTGTAAACTAGGATACGGGTTTGATATTGTGGGTAAAAAGGCCCCCAAATGAGACAATAAAATCAAAGATAAAGTCATCCATCTAGGGGCGGTGGCTCACGCCTGTAATCCCACTACTTGGGAGACTAAGACAAGAGTTTGAGGCCAGCCCCAGCAACTTAGCCAGACCCCGTTTCAAAGTGAAAATAAAATAGAGTTAGGGAGCCAGGCATGGTGGCACATGCTTGTAATCCCAGTACTTGGGAGGCTGAGACAGGAGGGTCGCAGGTTCACGGCCAGCCTCAGTTACTTAGTGAGGCTCTCTGCAACTTAGTGAGACCCTGTTTCAAAATAAAGAATAAACAATAGGGCTGGGGTGTAGCTTGGAGGTAGAATGGCAGATGAGCTTGAGACCAGAGAGTTAAGTGTCCTGTTAGTATTGATGGCTCATGGATGCGCGGCAGAACCAGAATTTGGGCCCAGACCTGCTCCAGAGCCCATTTTTCTGGGCGATGGCCAGTCTGTCATGAGCGGCACCCTCCCTAGGCACCTGTGGAATGGTGGCCGACGTCACCTGTGCTGTGTTTTGTTACTGGACAATGTCTGCTCTTCCAGGTGTCGACCTGTGAAGGTGGGACTCACAGAATAGACACAGGACGGTGGCCTCTAGTGGCTGGGGCAGACTGCAGGTCAGCGGGCGCTGGGCCTCTTGCCTGCCTGCCCAGGATGGAGTGTGGAATTCTGTCTGGGGTGGCAGGAGATTTACTTAGCAAGGGGGGATCGCGTCCTCTCAACCGGGTGAACGACACCTGGGTGGGTTGGTCTCCTGTGGAGCCTATGGTCTAAGTATTTGGAGCAGGGAACTGCCGGCCTTGCTGCTGGTGCCTGATAT
>PVJS01022509.1:12291-30556 GCA_004027185.1 Glis glis
TTTTTTTTTTTTTTTTTTGCGGTACTGGGGATGGAACCCAGGGGCGTTCTGCCTCCAAGTTACACCCCCAACCCTATTTTTAATTCTTTATTTTGAAACAGGGTCTCACTAAGTTGTGGAGGGCCTCACTAAGTAGCTGTGGCTGGCTGCGAACCTGCGCTCCTCCGGTCTCAGCCTCCCAAGTACTAGGATTACAAGTGTGCGCAGAGATGTTGATGTTCTGACCCCAGAGAGTGGGCAGGTGTGGACGGCACAGCTGCTCATTGTGTCTGGTCCTTTAGGTTTGGTCAGAACAGTTCCTTACATAAAAACAGTCGTGGGTAGGCGTCAATGTGTGGCTCAGCAGCAGCCTGGGCGATGGGGGACCAGGGATAACATGTTGCTGTTGCTAGACCCACGCCACTTTGGGCTTATCACTCTCCCTTTGTTTTCTGGGGCTTTTTGATTTTTTAAAGCATTTTGTAATTAGGACAGAAAAGCTAGAATTATTGGGCAGGAGGGTTGGGAGTGCTGGAGTGAACCGGAATGGGTTGGGGTAGGGCGGGTGCAAAGGCTAGGGTGCAGTTCTGGGATGACCACTAGATGGCACTCACACACTAGTGTTCAGACTGGTCCACGCCGCTCTCCACTTGGGGCTTCTGTAAAATCTCAGGAGGGACCAGACAGAGCTTTGTATCTGTCATCTCTCTATCCATTCATCCCCCTAATCTCTCTTGATCTTCTATAGATAGGTAGATAGGCAGATATACATCTCTTTCTTGTTCATTTCACTCTCTCTTTTTCTCAATATTTAGTGATCCTAGAAACCTGGAAAAATGCCTTCGAGGGCTTCAACACCTTGTTAGCTATATTGCTGTATTTTTACCATTCTCCTAGGCAAATGTTTACATGGCAGTAAATCCGTTTGTCCAGTAAGTAATAGAGGGAAACGTGTTTTTCTCTTCAGCCATTCTGAGGTATGTTCAATAAAGGGAATGGAAATTGAGGATAAGGAAATTAACTTATTTTTGCAGTACTAGGGGTTGAACCCAGGGCCTTGCACATGCTAAGCAAGTGCTACACCACTGAGTCACATCCCCAGCCCCAGTAAGGGAATTATGAAAAAGAATAGTATGCATGCCTGTAAACCCTGTACTTGGGAGGCTGAGCCCGGAGGATTGCCTGTTCAAGGACAGCCTCAGCAAATAGTGAGACTCTCAGCAACCTAATGAGACCCTGTTTCAAAACAAAACATTAAAAGGGCTGGGGGTGTATCTCAGAGGTAGAATACCCCTGAGTTCAATCCCCAGTACCCCCCCCCCCAAAGAATAGTAAGGGAGATGTCTTAAAAACATTTCCATTCAAAATTAAGGGTTCGTAAATTATATAATATACTTAAAATGGATACATCATTTTATCAGACCATTGTCTTTTGTTAGAATTTTTAGCAAGCCAAGATTCAAATGCAAAAAGTCTCTCATTGCATATCATTGGGGCTAGGAGGGAGATGGAACTGACAGGAAATCTCAGTTGATGTTATTATCTCTCTAAGGTGCCGGGTGGTGAAAAAGCAAAACCCCATCTCAAATTCATCATCTGTTCTGATGTCTTAAAGACATAAAAAGTAATTTCTAGATGTCACCTAGCATGGATTGTGCTCCGGCCCGGCTAAGCTCTTGCTCAGCTGCGTGGACATCTTGGGGAGCTGCTGGGGTGCTGTGCGCAGAGGTGCGTCATCTGTGCACGCCTCCGCCAAGATAACAGTGCTCTGAGCCCCACTGTTAAGGTTAACCTGTGCGCTGCAGAAGGACAACAGATGGAAATTCTGGTTTGCAGCCACTGCAGAAAAATAAAAACATGTTCCAAAGGGAAAAGGATCTTGTGTTTCTGCGTCTGAACCTTTGATCTGCACTCACTTCTGAAGAGAGGGCTAACCCTTTTGGTGAAGACACACATGGCTTTGCATCTGGGAAAACACAGCTGTATAGAGCAAAACAAAACTGAGGGGAAACACAATGGTTTTGCTGTGTCAGGGCTGCTGCGAATGCTCCAGTTCTATACAAATATTGTCTTTTCATAGCGCCTTCAAAAATCCTTCTTGACTTGCTGTATCATTGCTTAGTAACGTTATTCCTTTAAGTTCATATCTGGGTTGTTTTTTTGTTTTTTGTTGTTGTTTTTTTCTTTTTTCAGGATGAAGTCACATATGACTCTTTCATCTTTTCTTTTTAAAAGGCCTAAAGTATATGGGTGGTAGTCAGATCAGAATAACACAATCTAAATCCCTGCCTAATTGGTGGTAGAGAGATGAAAAATATCAAACGCTATAAAAGAAGATTAAGGTCAAGTTTTGACTTGATCCTAATTTTTTTAAAGGAAATATTGCATGTGCTTTGTGCTGCAGGTTATGGGCAGAGGAGGGCCTTTGAAGCACTCTCTAACCTTGGCTGCTTTCTTCTGAACAGTTAAGATCTGTTATTGAGCGAATTAAGCAGACCAAGCCGACCGCTTTCCCTCCTCCATCAATAGTGGTCTTAGCTATTTCTCCATCCCCCTTCCCAGGGACTGCGGCCCAGTGTGTTAGGTTCTGAGGGACTCCTTTGGATCTCTCCACAGTTCCTTCCAATCTCAGGCAGAACCCACTTCGGGTGCACCTCCTTCTCTGCCCCTCTCTGTCCTCCCCACTCCCCAGACAGGAGCTGGGCACAGGGATGTACGGACAAAAGCTGAGGATGAGGGTTTGGTGCATGAAGGAGCTGCTGCCTGGGTCCCTTCTCTGCAGAGATGGCTCACGTTTTTTCTGAAGGGGCGGACACCAGGGGACAGCCATTGTGCTGTCCCCCTCCCCACCCTGTCTTTCCAACACCAACAGCTTCATCAGCAGGCCGGCTCCGGAGATGAAAGTGCAGGGTTTCTTTTAAAGGGGGAATTTTATATTTATCAATAATAATAACGACCACCTTCAGCGTCCATCACGCGGCTGCAAAGAGCATGAACTCGATAGCAAGTCCTTGCAGGCACCCAGAAACTTTCCCCTTTGAAGTGCTGGTTCCCGCCCCCCACCCCCTTGCAGGAGGGAAGGAGGGAAAGAAAACAAGGTGGAGACCCGAGGCCGCTAAGGAATGCTGACTCGTCTTCCCCGGCCTCCCCCTGCCCGGTCCTCCCCTCCTTTCAACTCTCTGCCCTTTGAAACTGCGGAATTGGGGGGCCAGGCCTTCCAGCTAGGGCCCAGCGACAGGCCTCTCTGGGACAGGCGGGGTAGGGGGGTGGGGGTGGGGTGTAGAAAAGGGACCAGAGGCTGAAAGCCTCGGGAGGGGCAGGTCCTCCATAGAGTTGGGGCTGCAGGTTAGATCCATTTTGATGAAAGAAAAACAAACCGAACAAAACCCCCCAAAACCGGACAACAAAAACCCCTCCCTCAGTCCCCAACCCTCCTGCACAGCTGCATTTTATTCCTAGGACTGTTGGTGTCACCAGAGGCTCTATTTTTGCGATTCGAGCCTGTATTGCGAAGGACTTGTAAAGCCTATTAATTTTTCAGGCAAAACAGATCAAGCCTGTCTTTGATGCGGCTGCTTCCTAGTTTAGTATTCAAAGGTAAAGAATCCTACCCCTTCCCTTGGCTTCTTACATAATTAAAAGACATTTCCCTCCCCATGGCAAGGAACTAGTCGCTTAGGATTTTTTGAAGTTAAAGGTCTAACTTTTCCTCTCGCATCTGTTTTTAAGCTCTTTCCTAAACGTAACCGATATTTACTTTTCGAGGGTACCCGGTTACCAGCCACTCTGTCCGCGTTTTAATTTTCGACAGATGGGGGCTGTCAATGGTGTTTTCCTCCTCGACCCCATTCCCCTAAACTTAAAACGTATATATGTATTTCTCGGTTAACAAATTGAGAGTGCAATTAAAAAGACAAAACTGTCTAGAATCCTGGATTACCCCAACTGGCCCGTGGGTCGGGATGCTACCCTTGTGCACGGTAAGTTTTAGTGAAGTGGCCGTTTGCAGGTTCCCATCTGCTGCGTTTAATCGCAAATCGTGACCCTCGAGCCCCTCCAAGGCCTTTTGTGTTCTTATCTGTGCATTTCAATACTTGCTGGGGAAGCGCCCGCGCTTCACTACATATGCAAAAGGACTGGCTTGAATTTTTTGACACCCCCCTGTCCATTTGTTGGTGGCCTCCGGTTTTCCATTGTGTGATTGTTGATGTTGGCAAAAGTCTTTTATTTAACAATGCCAGGGTTACTACGCCTTATTCTTTTATTGGCATGCAATCCCAAAACATCCCAGAGTAGTTTAAAAATTAATGCGTGCCATGGAACCCGTTGCATATTGGGGTGGTTTTATTTTTCCATCTAAAGGTAGATAATATTTTAAAGGTACGGTGCAGTAAGAGTCACTGGAAGCCAATTAAAACCGCTAGCATTCTATCAAAAACCTGTTTGGTGGCATAAATAATTGATATCTGGAAATAAATCCCGGGCGCTTGGCAGGGCCTACGGTACAGGCCTGGGTAGTGGCAGCAGCCTCTCTCCCGTGAACCATGGGGCTGTTTCTGGTCATTCTATCACCAGGGTTTTAAAAACTTGATAATAAGGCCACACACAAACACATTTTTTAAAGAATCTCCTCGGCCTATGGAGAGCCGGATGAGATAGTAACATTATTTGCAGGTGTTTGAGAAAAAGAAACAAACCCCAGGCCCCTCTCGAGCTAGGTGTGAGTGGAATAAATCGAGGCACTCCACCGAAGCATCCAGCTTTTTAAAAATGATGTGATTAAAAAGGACATCTGAGAACAAATTTATGAAGCTGCTATGGCAACTGAAATACTCGGATTGAAATGTGTGTATCTGAAACATGAAAGATTGTAGGAAGCCGGAGAAACAAGGCCGGCATTGTGCTGGGGAAAGGCGATTGAACGGTGGTAGCTAAATATTATTCCTCCGGCGGTCATCCTTCAGGGTAACTGCCTCGGTTTCCACTTTTAAAAACGCCTGGTGATTGATGCCTTCACGGGCTGTGTCGCCCCAAGTCCCCAGGCCTTGTACCCGGGTTGGCTCCCTGGTCCTTTGACCGGTGCAGAACACAATCTCGGTATTGTGTGCGATGCGGGGATGGCACTGGGGTCTGCCTCCTCCGCATTTCCCCCTAAGTTTATACTCCCGTGTCCTTCTTTGTACACAATCTCTCCCCCAGTCCTAACCCACCACTGGCCACTGCAACACAGCCACACTCTGAAGAGTCCAAATATCTAAATATTTTGTGGAATTCTTGGCTTGCTTCTAGCTGGCTCTCCCTTCCGCACGATTTGGTGCTATTTGACTTTCTCACGTTTTTCTGTTTCCTCACCAGTGCTGGCAAGTGTTAAATAATGGTTGCTTTAAATCACAGTAAAGGAAATTTAAAATTAACATGTACAAATAAAGGGTCCAGCGTACTGTATTGCAGTTTGTTGGAAAATCAGTATCTTAAGCCATAGCCAGGATGCCTCAGAGTTTTCAGTCATTAGATTTCACATGCAAAATAGTGGCCAAAAATTGTTTTTGAAAATGTCATTACAAATTCCTTACAAATTTTGGGTTTTGTTACTTTAAATGAGAAAATAGCTCAATGTCAATTGTAATAATTCCAGTACACCATCTCATAAGAAGCATACTATTTTAATTGAAAAGTTTGACAAAACATTCATTTACACTGAAAAATTAAAACGAAGAAGTAATTATTCTTTAACAATATCCATTGTTGAATGTTGATTACCCAGCTCTTTAGTCTCCTTAATTTTAGGCAAAATACTTTTTCCTTTGAATAGCCTTAATTCCTAATGTTAAGCAAAAGCAAAGGAAGACAGAAAAAAAGTAAAATATTTTCAGAAAGTTATACTTTCTGAAAGTAGTTAGAACTCTACTTTTACTAAAATTACTCAGCAGCTTTTTAGTTGGACCTAAGGGTACAATACCAAAACTCCCCTTAGTAATGGAATGCTTTGCTAATTCTTCAAAGGCTGAGCTCAAAACATTTTTCTACTTTATTGTAAAACTAACCGCTGTTAATTTGTCAGGTTAATTATTCATTTTAAATATTTTATTAAATCTCTATCCTTTTCTTGCATATTCGTGTAGAAGTGATTTCATTTTGGTAGAACTTCTTTATTTTGAAAATCCATAGATGAAGGGTAATATAACCAAAATAATAAAAAGGAGGCTTCCAGTGGATTAAATGTAAGAATTTGGGGGTCTTTGCACACATTTTACTGTAATAGATTCCCTTTTTTATTTTTCTGGTCTTTCCATTTTAAGGATTTTTCCCCCCCTTGGGTATGATTTTGATGCTTTCAAAAGCGGACACTATTTTATTTCAGATGGGTCGTTTAATAGTTTGTTGATGTTTTCAAGGTCTCTAAACAAAGTCTGATGTGTTAAGAGTCTTATTAACGATGTTAAAATAGAATTAGCAGCTTGTGGATGCCTCTAGAGCACAATGGCCCGTAGGCCTCCCCTGTCCCCCTATAAACTGTGCCCCTGCTGTCTCCTTTGTTTCAGTCCCAATCAGCAAACTAAACTTTTGTGGAGCGAGAAGGCAGTTCAAGTGTCCCTGAGCAGCTGAAGGGAGGAGCTAATGTGGAATTTATTGGGAGACCAATCAGCGGTGGCGGGAAGAATGACCCCAAATTGGGAAGAAGGACTTTGTTGACCTGCGTGGCTCCCTGACCTTTCCTCGCCGTTTTGTCCCTCTAAAGAGTTTTACTCCGGCTGTCCTTCATTTTATGATGCTTTCACTCAAAGCCACTGAAGTTTTCCAAGTTTTGGATCATGGAAGAGACAACTCAGCACAGATAGCATTGTGCCGTGTGGTTTGGGGTACCCTGACTAGACGTCAGCACTCAGGGTCATTTTTGAAAATCTGACACAAGCCATTAATAGGATTTTTTTTAAGGGAGTAGAATTTCCCCAATTCTCTTGAGCCCAAATAGATCTCTCTTCTAGTATCTCTTCCCCCATCACTGGGGTCACAGAGAGAATCACATCAGCTACGGGCCTTCGGAGATTGGTTCTATTTTGTTGGATTTGTGCTTTAAAAATTGTTTTTATGTGTTCTGGGTCTTTGAAACATTGTCAGGCAATAATCACAGTAAGCCCCCGATAAAGATTTTTAGAAGTCTTCTTATTTTTTTAAAATTAGGATTGCTAGTAACACATTTGACAAGTCATCCCATTTTGAATCACAGATTTAGGGGGTAACCTGACCAATGGGTGATGCCTCTTTACCCGGTGCCACCATCCGATTTAACGATTTATATAGCACAGCACATTTATAAACTATCTCCCCATTCTCACTGAGCATCGCACCAGTGCTGGTAAGGGATAATGAGATGCTGTTGGGAATTTAGTTTGCACGGGAATGTTCCCTGTTCATTTACTGGCCTTATTCTCTCTTGTCTTGTGGTTTGTTGCTTATATTTACTTTTCTACGGGCTACCTTTTGGGGACTTCAAAACAGTTGCTGAGATCTGAGGCATCATGCAGGACCCCGAACGTTTGCTTTAAACCAAGCTTCCAGAAAATTACTCACATGTACCCCAATACAGGGAATGAGACACCGCTGACGAACTGTGGTTTCAGAATACGATTCTTTGCCAGGGACTATGCTGGCATGGAAACGGGCAGTGTGCGCTCAGCCCTTCTCTTAGCTCACGTTGTGCTACTTAGGTAAACCCCAAGGGGAACATTTTCTTCTACTTTGTAAACCCTAACGATATGCATCCACGATTGCGCAGTGCATGGAAGCCGAGCGAACGCGGCGTCGTTTGATACCAGCCACATGCTTGGGTATAAATAATACCGTTTTCTGGTTGGCACCCTTGAGCGTGTACTACTTGATTAGGGGCATTTTACCTGGGCAAGGAAGAATGTCTCTGTGGTAGCTCTCTCACTCGTAACTGCTTGTCATTTTTACCCGCAGCATACATGGCTGCCACCCCCCTCATCCCGTGGCCTCGTGTGGCCTCACATTCCACCGCCGAGCAGCAGAACTCTCTTGTACCCAAGTGTAACTGACCTGTTTTTTTGGTGTGCCCGCAGAACGAGCATGCCAGGCTGTGGAGCTGGTGATAAGCCTCGGGACGTGGGCACCATGCTGCCAACATCCGTGCCAGCTACCAATGCTGTGTCCACCTGAGGGAAGTGTGCAGTGCTGGTCTGCATGACTTGGGGACACTAGGAAACCCAAAGGGATTAGCAACAGACAAAGAAAGCTTGTCACCTTTGTGCAGAAGCCAGCTGGCATCGCTCAGGAATAACCTGAGGGGCTCCATTTTCACCAAAGCGGTGCTCTCAGAGCGAGCCTGTCTTCCTGTTGCTGACCCAGAGCGTGTCGCAGGCTTGGAGCGTAAGGGGGACGCGGGGAGCCAGGAGCACAGGGGACAAAGCTGCAAATTCAGTGACACTTTAATCATCAGTGCCATTTTTCTCCTTGAGGACTTTGTAAATAGCGTTGATCCTTCAAAAGTTCCCCCCCTCTTTGTGATTTATTTTATAAATGTAAAGGAGAAAGTCAGTGATCCTAGCTTTGACTTTAGTGGGTGACCTAAATGGATTATAACTCTTGGCACATTTACCAAGATATGTCAGTGTCACAGATACGAGTTTGGTGCCGATGTGGCCCTGGGACAGTTCCTCTTGGACAGGAGCTCTCGGGATTCTGAACTGACCACAGTACTTTCTAGGAAAATAAACGATACCAATAAAGTGTCTGACAATCTGCCTATTGGCTTTTGCATTTTAAAATTAAATGTAGAAATTGTTTTTCTCTGGAATCTTTGTAATTCCCTGAAGTGGCTACTAGAAAGTCAATTGTGAAGTGTCGCTTTAAAAATAACCCATATAGCTGTCCTTCTTTATTTAATCATACGGGAGAATTGGAGAGAGGATGTTTTATTTTTCTGTAGTTGTTCCATAAGGATATTCAATGACAGTTATTATGATTACTAAGAGAGACCTGTGTGTGGCACTTCATAATTTTTTAATGTACTTTTACAAGTGTTATTACATATAATCTTTGAAAGAATTCTATCGGAAGATATTCTTATCCTGGTTTTGCAGATGAAGAAATGAAAAATGCACACGTCCGTAACATGCCACACAGCGCCAGCCTTGTATTAACAGAGAATTCTGTTTCGGGTGGCAGATTTGATGTGTAAAATGGCTAGAAAACACAAATCGGGGATTGAAGAAGTTTTGATTCCTTGTGGTATCTACAAAAGATGACAAAAATAGGAATAAAATATGCAGTTATGCGCAGTGCCTTTTTTAGTGAACAGTTGCATTAATGCGGTTTTATAATAGCTGAGTTTTCACGTGTTTGTAAAATGCTATAATATGTTGCATAATTTTAGCACAATAATAAAATAGGAAAATTTATTTTTATTTATTTATTTATTTATTTATTTATTTATTTATTTTTGATACTGGGATTGAACCCAGGGGCATTCTACCTCCGAGCTACACCCCCAGCCCTATTTTATTCTTTAGTTTGAAACAGGGTCTCACTTAGTTGTGGAGGGCCTCACAAATTGCTGAGGCTGACTGGGAACCTGCAATCCTGTCTCATCCTCCCAAGTACTGGGATTATAAGCATGTGCCACCATGCCCAGCTCCATATTTTTAAAAACTGAAATTATAATCACCATATCATACATAGCAGAAGAATATTTTCCAATTAAAGGGTAGTCTGGAGCCGGGTGTGGTGGCACACACTTGTAATTCCAGTACTTGGGAGGCTGAAACTGGAGGATCCGGGTTCTCGGCCAGCCTCAGCTACTTAGTGAGGCCCTCTGCAACTTAGTGAGACCCTGTTTCAAAATAAAGAATAAAAAATAGGGCTGGGGGTGTAGCTTGGAGGTAGAATGCCCCTGGATTCAATCCCCAGTACCGCAAAAAAAAAAAAAAAAAAGGGTAGTCTGGTTAGAGTATGATTTCTTTAAAATGAAATCTCAAAATGGTTAAAGTATATTTACTCCTAAGATACTCGTAAGAATAGTGACCCCCCCCACACACACACTTGTTAAAGACTAGGTAGGCAGGGCATTTGTTCTGAGACAAGTCCCTGCTGCCATTCAGAAACAGAATTATAGTATTGGGCACAGCAAAATGTGATTAAGATACTATAGTATTGTGATTAAGAACTATAGTATTGGGCACAGCAAAATGTTTCGAAGAATTATTATAAGCTAGCCAGACACAGAAGCAGTTCAAAGTGCTAAAGCTTAAAAGCAATTTGTAAACACTAGAGAATGGCTTTATTTGTTTAAAAAAAGAGACACATCTTTCTTTGGAATAATCAAAAACTATCTTAAGTGATATTTTTGGATTTTTTATAATAATACTTTCCTATTTTTTTCAGAGATTTATTTAAGAAAGCAAGAAATACCCATCCAAGGGAGAATGTGGGCCATCCCCAGAGTGAAAGATGCCTCCTATTATTTTTATATTTATTTATTTATTTATTTATTTATTTATTTATTTTTTGGTTGAAGGGAGAAGAAGGATTAAATTGAGAAAGAAAAAATTTTTCACATTTTACAAGATCACGCCCCAAAATTTTAAGTAAATTTTAACAGCATAACCCTAAGAGAAGTCTCCACATTATGGTCCCAAAGGTTAAAAAAATAAGAATAAAACTGTGGAGAAATAATAATTTTATAAAAAGCAGTCTATTTGGAATTTCACTGGGGCCACTGATAGGATCCACCCAAGCTTCATTTCTGCTGTTCACTGTGGTAATCAAATGTACATTTTGCATTCTGGGAGTTGAGAGGAGGGATTGTATGTCCGTGGTTTTCTTTAAACAACTCGAACATCAAAATGGCCAAGCTGTTGGACGGATGCATGTTAGATAAAACAGATGGGCTTCTCGGATCGTGCACCGTTCAGCCGTTTGATGGAATTCGCGCCACCCTGACCAGCGAGCCCAGATGGCGCTTAAATCTGTCACTCTTTAACGACCCTACTGTTTTTTAAAAATATTTTTATATTTGAGCTCATTCAGTTAATCTGAGAGCTTAATCATTTCCGAGCTAGGTCTGGGGAGGGTCTTCCGGAGGGTTTGGCTTGTAGGAGCCCAGCGAGGGGTGAAGAATGGTCCAGGCCTACCTGCTTGCCAGCAGGGTGCTGGGCAGGAGGACCTGGGACCCTTGAGCTTTGTGACCATTATAGGCAGCAGGGCGGGGAGACCCACCTGGAGTGGAGCAGTGGGTTTAGGGACGAGAGGATGGACATTTGGGAAGGACCTGGGGGGTGGAGGTAAATATCTAACTGTCCAAAGACGCTACTGCCTCTGCCAGGCCGTGACCCCTGCAAGGAGCCCAGGGAGCAGCTGACCCTCCTGCACAGGGTTGGCTCTGTGGGTGTGCCACCTGGAGCAGACCTCCAGATGGGGTCCAACCGGACAGGCCTCTCCGAGATGGTTCTGGGAAGAATTTCTCTGCAACAAAACTCCTAGCTCTCATAAGCTTTTCCCCGAAGGCTGACTGGCTGGCCTGCCTCCCTCCTCCTCCTCCTCCACCTCCTCCTCCTCCTCCTTTTCCTCCTCCTCCTCTTCCTCCTCCTCTTCCTCCTCCTCCTCTTCCTCCTCCTCCTCTTCCTCTTCCTCCTCCTCCTCTTCCTCCTCCTCCTCCTCCTCTTCCTCCTCCTTCTCTTCTTTTTGGTACTGGGGATTGAACCCAGTGGCATTCTACCCCCAAGCTATACCCCTAGCCCTATTCATGTTTTGCTTTGTTTGTGGTACTGGGGATTGAACTCAGGGGCATTCTACTTCCAAGCTATACCCCAGCCCTATTTTTATTTTGTATTTTGAAACAGGGCCTCACTAAGTTGCTAAGGGCTTCACTAAGTTGCTGAGGCTGGTCTTGAACCTGTGATCCTCCTGTCTCAGCCTCCCAAGTACTGGGATTACAGGTGTGCCCACCATACCTGGCTTCCTTCCTTCCTTCCTTCCTTCCTTCCTTCCTTCCTTCCTTCCATACTGGGGATTGAACTCAGGAGCATTCTACCTCTGAGCTACACCCCCAGCCCTGTTTTATTTTTATTTTGGAAACAGGGTCTCACTGGGTTGATGAGAGTCCACTACTTGCTGAGGCTGTCCTCCAACCTGCAATCTTCCTGTCTCAGCCTCCCAAGTACTGGGATTACAAGCATGCACCATTGCGCCCAGTTTACTCTGTAAACCTTCCCTTCCTTTCCTTCCTTCCTTCCTTCCTTCCTTCCTTCCTTCCTTCCTTCCTTCTTCCTTTGGATTAAGCCCAGGGGCATTCTACCTCCAAGCTATACCCCCTGTCCTATTTTATTTTTATTTTGAAACAGGGTCTCGCTAGGTTGATGAGAGTCTCACTACTTGCTGAGGCTGTCCTCGAACCTGCGATCCTCCTGTCTCAGCCTCCCAAGTACTGGGGTTACAGGTGTGTGCCACTACACCTGGCTTCTGTAGTGTTTTCCCGAGGGTCACGTGGATGCGGTTGGACCCCTGCATCTCGCCCTGCGCACTGCGTGGGTCCAGACGTCCTATGCCCCACCCGGGTGTGCACAGTGAAGACGTGGTGGCATTCTGCTTTCAAGGGGTTTGCCCCTAATTAAATGCCCTTCATGTAGACCCAGAAAGGAACAGAGAAGCAGGTGGCACTGGAAGGTTCTTTGGGAGCTTTAGGGCTTTGGGGTCTTGAGGACTCAGGATCTATCAGAAGTTACTGCTCTACCAGAACACAGTGGGAGCTGAATATGTAACTAAAACTCTCCACAGAAATGCCACCTGTCACCTTCCCCTGGGGACGGACCTGGATATGTTCTGAGTAGAATGGAGGGCCATCAAGCACAGGATATGTCATTTTTCTGGTACTGGGGATTGAACCCAGGGACATTCTGCCTCTGAGCTACAGTCCCAGCCCTCTTTAGTTTTTATTTGGAAATAGAGTCTCACTAAATTGCTGAGAGTCTTGCTAAGTTACCCCACTGGCCTCATACCTGCGATCCTCCTGTCTCAGCCTCCCGAGTACTGGGATTACAGGACTGTGCCACCGCGCCTGGCTTAACATGACATTTTCAACCTAAGTCTCCTGCAAGCACGCAACACCCAGGGTTCCTCCAGCAGACAGAGCCAGGGTGTGGAAGGGATTACATGCAGTCTAGCCTACGTAAGGAATGCTATGCTTGTGTAGACAATAAATTATCACCAAGAGAGTGGAAAGGCCACCTCCAGGTAATTCTGTAGCAGGTTTAGTATTTGATGGTGACCAGTAAGACAGAATTCTGTGTGTGCGTGCTGGCTTCAATTTCCCAGGTAGTGTTTGCATGTTTACAGTGAAATTGAACATTTTAGGGGAAGCAACTAGTGGTGCCCCCAAATTATTTTGATGAAGTCATATAATGTATTGATATTATTTAAAAATCAATTTTTTGAGTAGATTAGACATATGGTCATATTCAGTATTTTCTTAAATTTTTACTGATAAATTCATTTTTTGTATTTATTTATTTATTTATTTTTATGGTACTGGGGATTGAACTGAGGGGTGCTCTACCTCTGACCTACACCCCCAACCATTTTTATTTTGAAACAGGGTCTCACTCAGTTACTCCACGCTGGCCTCAAACTTTGGATCCTCCTGTCTTTAGCCTGCCAAGTACTGGGATTACAGGCCTGTGCCACTGTGCCTGGCTACTGGTCAACTCTATACGCACTTGACTTCCTCTAAAAATTAAAATCTTTCTAAGCCGGGCGTGGTGGTGCACACCTGTGTGATCCTAGTACTTGGGAGGCTGAAACAGGAGGATCACAGATTCAAGACCAGCCTCATCAGCTTGGCAAGACTTTCAGCAACCTAGCAAGACCCTGTTTCAAAATAAAAAATAAAGCCAAGCATGGTGGCGAATGCTTGTAATCCCAGTACTCGGGGAGGCTGAGATAGGAGGATCACAGATTCGTGGCCAGCCTCAGCTACTTAGTGAGACCCTGTTTCAAAGTAAAGAATAAAAAATAGGGCTGGGGGTGTAGCTCGAAGGTAGAAGCCCCTGGGTTCAATCCCCAGTACTGCAAAAATAAATAAATAAATAATAAAATAAATACAGGGCTGGGGGTGTAGCTCAGAGGTATAATGTCTCTGGTTTCAATCTCCAGTACCACCCCTCCCCCCAAAAAACTATTAAAATCTTTCTAAACTGGCCATGATGGCACATACCTGTAATCTCAGTACTCAGGAGGCTGAGACAGGAGGATCGCAGGTTCTGGACCAGCAACTTAGTGAAACCCTGTTTCAAAATAAAAAAAAATAAAATAGCTGGGCATATAGCTCAGAGGTAGAATGCCCCTGGGTTCAATACCCAGTACAAAAATAAATTAATAAAATTTAAAAAAGGGAGACCCTTGGCCGGGAGTGGTGGCGCACGCTTGTAATCCCAGTACTTTGGGAGGCAGAGACCGGAGGATCCGGGTTCGCTTCCAGTCTCAGCTCACTCGCTCTCTCTCTCTCTCTCTCTCTCTACCTACCTACCTAGTGAGGCCCTCCGCAACTTCGTGAGACCGGTTTCAAAATAAAGTATAAAAAAATAGGGCCGGACACCCCTGGGTTCTGGGTTCAATCCCCGGTACTGCAAAAAAAAAAAAAAAAGTGAGACCCTGTTTCTAAATAAATAAATAAATAAAGATTATAGGATAGGTTTTATTTTTTCTTTTTGTTTTGTTTTCGGTACTGGGGATTGATACTAGAGATTGAACCCACAGGCATTCTACCTCTGAGCTACAACTTCTTTTTTTTTTTTTTTTTTTTTTTGGTTTGGTACTGGGGATTGAACCTGGGGCATTCTACCTCCGAGCTACCCCCCCAGCCCTACTTTATTTAAGTTTTTTTTTTTGAAACAGGGTCTCACTAAGTGGTGGAGGGTCTTGCTAAGTTGCTGAGGCTGTCTTCGAACCTGTGATCCTCCTGTCTCAGCCTCCCATCTATTGGTATTACAGGACTGGGGGTATAGTTCAGAGGTAGGATGCCCCTGGTTTCAATCCCCAGTACCACACACACACACACACACACACACACACACACATACACACACGTGTTTGTACACATTCGTGAAGATTCCCTCTGTTACCAACTTTGGGGAATTGTGTGATTTGTTTTTAGTAAAAACAACAGCAACAAGAAAAACCGACTCTGGTTAATTGAAAAATTAACCCACTGATCCCAGCTAGACCCTGGCCCCTTTCTACCATTCACACCCGCGCCCCGCCCATGTGAGTGCCAGGGGTCTCTGTCCACCGCCCATACTGGGCCACGACTGTCGTCACTGCCCTTCACCTGCTCTTGCCCCCCTTACCCCATTCGGTAAACAAGAAGCCAGAGAATTAGGTCACATCGCTGTCCTGCTTATAGTCCAAAAGCTTCACAATGGAGCCAAGGGTATCGCACAGTGGTAAAGTGCTTAGCACACACAAGCCCCTGGGTTCAATCCATAGCATCAAATAAATAAATAATAATAAATAAATAGGCAAGCCAGATGTGGTGGCGCACGTTTTTTTCTTTTTTCTTTTTTTTTTTTTTTTTTTTTAGTACCGGGGATTGAACCCAGAACCCAGAGGCGTTCTACCTCTGCGCTACACCCCCGGCCCTATTTTTTTATACTTTATTTTGAAACCAGGTCTCACGAAGTTGCGGAGGGCCTCACTATGTAGAGAGAGAGAGAAAGAGAGAGACAGGGAGAAGGAGACAGAGAGAGAGAGAGAGAGAGAGAGAAAGAGAGAGGGAGAGCTGAGGCTGGCCGCAAACCCCCGATCCTTCGGTCTCCGCCTCCCAAAGTACTGGGATTACAAGGGTGCGCCACCACGTTTTTAATCCCAGTACTTCAGAGGCTGAGACTGGAGAATCCGGGTTCGCCGCTAGCCTCAGCTACTTAGTGAGGCCCTCTGCAATTTAGTAAGACCCTGTTTCAAAATAAAGAATAAAAAATAGGGCTGGTGGTGTTGCTCAGAGGTAGAATGCTCCTGGGTTAAATCTCCAGTACTGCAAAAAATAAAATAAATAAGCTGGGCACAGTGGCTCGCACCTATAATCCCGGTACTTGGGAGGCTGAAACATGAGGATTGCAGATTTGAGGCCAGCCTCAGCAATTTAGAGAGACTCTATTTAAAAACAAAAAATAAAAAGGGCAAGAGATTTAGCTCAGGTAAAATACCTCTGGGTTTAGCTTCCAGTATTCCCCAAATTATTTTATTTATTTATTTATTTATTTATTTTTTGCAGTACTGAGGGTTGAACCCAGGGGCATGCTACCTCCGAGCTACACCCCCAGCCCTATTTTTTATTCTTTATTCTGAAACAGGGTCTCACTAAGTTGCGGAGGGCCTCACTAAGTAGCTGAAGCTGGCTGCGAACCCGGATCCTCCAGTCTCAGCCTCCCAAGTACTGGGATGACAAGGGTGTGCCACCACGCCCGGCTTCCCCCAAATTTATAAATGAATGAACGAACGGCCCAGGCACGTAGCTCAGTGGTAGAGCACTTGCGCCGCTGCGCCCTGCTGGCAAAGTGGATTTAAGGGCTTGATGGAAACAGGGGAAAACTGAATCAGAAAAACTAAAAATAGAAAATTATTGTGAAAGTCCCACTGGGAGGTGACAGGGCCCCAGACTTGTAGCTAGGTAAGGATGTGTGAGAGACTCCCCTTCTGCTCGGACTCATTTCCCCAACTTGTGCCTCGCAGCTGGAAGCACACGGTCCCCATCTTGCCTGTTCTCCTGGGCTTACCCCTCACCTTCTCCTTCTCCACGCCCGGCTAGGATATAACATTTTGATGTAGAATATGGCGGTGCTTCCCCAGCCCCACTGGAAAATTTCATAAAATATTTCTTAAAATTGCAAATTTTGAATATGAGCTGGGTGTGGTGGCGCACAGTAATCCCAGTACTTCGGCGGCTGAGACAGGAGGATCCCAGGTTCAATGCCAGCCTCAGCAATTTACTGAGGCTCTCAGCAACATAGTGAGACCCTGTTATGAAATAAAAAAATAAAAGGGCTGGGGGTAGAGGTCAGATGTAGAATTTACCTGGGTTCAATCCCCAGTACCAAAACAATAAATAAATAAATAGGTCTGGGGAATGTAGCTCAGTGGTTGAGTGCTTGCCTAGTGTGTGTGAGGCACTGGGTCTAATCCCATACCCAACTTCCACCCTTCCAATAAAAACAAAAAACAACAAAGCAACAAAGTCTTTACCTCAACTTTCTCCACTGTTCATTTTAGTTAAAAATCTACATAGCCTAGCGTGGTGGCACACACTTGTAATCCCAGTACTTGGGAGGCTGGGACAGGAGAATCGCAGGGTTCGTGGCCAGCCTCAGCAACTTAGTGAGGCCCTCAGCAACTTAGAGAGACCCTGTTTCAAAATAAAGAATAAAATGGGGCTGGGGGGGGTAGCTCAGAGGTAGAATGCCCCTGGGTTCAATCCACAGTACTGCAAAAGAAAAAAAAGTCTACATAGCAAATTTTTATGCTCTTAACCCATCAAATCACCATGGGCCAGATGTTGGCAGGTGGTGGCTGTAGGATTCTCAGTAGTCACTCCTTCATCTGACACAGGTAGTGAGCAGGGAAACCAGTTTGGAGGAATAGCCTTGAGCCAGGTGAGAGCTGGTGTTGGCTCAAACCAGCGCGAGAAGTGGCTCGATGCATTGGGGACATATTTTGAAGCAGAGTCAATGAGATTTCCTGGTGGTGTGAATGTTTCTCGTTTGGAGGTAAAAGAGGAATCGAGGCAAACTGTCTAGATTTTGGGCCTGGGTGGCTGGAAGGCAAGAGGTACCTTAACTGAGATGGGGTTGGCAACAGACAGAGCATGGTTTTGTTGGGAGACGGGAGGTCAGAGTTCACATTTGGGCATGTTGAATTTGGGACAGCTATTAGAATTCTCCGTGGAGATGTCAGTAGGCAGTTCAGTGCAGGAGTCCTGAATGAGAGAGAGAGAGAGAGAGAGAGAGAGACTAGGGGACGGGCAGGGGTCAGAACTGAAGATCCACACGCAGAATCCTTAGCAGAGATGATATTAAAATGAAGAGGCCGGGCGTGGTGGCGCACGCTTGTAATCCCAGTACTTTGGGAGGCGGAGACCGGAGGATCCAGGTTCTCGGCCAGCCTCAGCTCTCTCTCTCTCTCTCTCTCTCTCTCTCTCTCTCTCTACTTAGTGAGGCCTTCTGCAACTTCGTGAGACCCGGTTTCAAAATAAAGTCTAAAAAATAGGGCTGGAGGTGTAGTG
>PVJS01022510.1:0-15357 GCA_004027185.1 Glis glis
TGTGTGTGTGTGTGTGTGTGTGTTTTAGGGGGTAGTATTGGGGATTGAATTTAGAGGCATTCTACCGTCAAACTACACTTCCAGCCCCGTTTTATTTTCTGTTTTGAACAGGGTCTCACTAAGTTGCTGAGGCTGGTCTCTAAACAGTTCCTCCTGTCTCAGCCTCCCAGGTCCTGGGATTACAGGCATGCACCACCACACCTGGCTAAAAACTATATATATATATTCTTTTTTTTTTTTTTGCGGTACTGGGGATTGAACCCAGGGGCATTCTACCTCCGAGCTACACTCCCAGTCCTATTTTTTGTTCTTTATTTTGAAACAGGGTGTCACTAAGTTGCAGAGGGCCTCACTAACCTGGATCCTCCCGTCTCAGCCTCTCAAGTACTGGGATTACAAGTGTGCGCCACCACACCCGGCCTAAAATCTCTATTTTTTAAGCACCGTTTTTTTCTTCTTTTGGGGTTCAAATGGACACCAGGGATTTTTCTCCCAAAAACCAATACACAGATGCAAAATTTTATACATAGTTCTTAGAATCATAGATCCCAGGTTTAGAAGCCCTAAAACAGATTGTAGTGACTTTATGCCATGAAGTTTCTTCATAAAAAGCCACTTGACTTCCCCTGCAAAATTCTCACTGAGATGTGCACTTTTTTCATTAAAATATATGCAGTTCCTAAGCAGGATGGGGTTATAGTAGTATACAGTGATCATTAATGAGTAAAAGCATGTTACCAGATGTCAATGGAGTGATCTGTTCAGCACCAGACACTTCCCACAGCCACTGAATGAAAAACATTTTCTATTTCATCTTGAGAGGATCACATTATCCTTTGGGAAATATGGTCACTCTAAATGCTACCTGGCTTTGAATTCCATGCCCCAGTTCCTAAGAAAACAGGCTTGTGTTTTGGCAACCCATGAGTTCACACTTGTTTTACAGCATCGTTTGACATAACTGTTTCATCTTTTTACCTTGACTGTGAACTCACAGAGAGCAAGGGCTGGGGCTGTATCTATTTCTTAACCCCTAGGACTGAACTTTGCATCAAGGGATACCCAATAAATGTTTATGAACAACTAACAGACCAAAACATATTCTTTGGTATTATACTATCACTACTATATGCATGGATGTTTCATATTTTCTCTTTACACATAAAAGTGCAAATGGCAGATGTCTAAATGGACACGAAAGCAAATGCAACTACCAGGGGGAAAACAACATGTTCATCCAATATATAATTTTCCTCCCTCCTTCCTTTCTTTCATATGGTACGGAGGATTGAACCCAGGGGTATTCTACCTCCAAGCTACACCCCCAACCCTATTTTATTTTTATTTTGAAGCAGGGTCTCACTACGCTGAGAGTCTCGCTACTTGCCGAGGCTGTTCTTGAACCTGTGATCCTCCTGTCTCAGCCTCCCAAGTACTGGGATTACAGGTGTGTGCTACCATACCTGGCTATTTGTGTGTGTGGTGTGTCAAAAAAGTAATTAAACAACTTATAGTTGCAGGGCATGGTGGCATACACCTATAATCCCAGTATTTGGGAGGCTGAGACAGGAGGATTGAAGGTTTAAGGACAGCCTCAGAAACTTAGCAAGACTTTCAGCAACCTAATGAGACTCTGTTTCAAAACGAAAACATGAATAATAATAACAATAATAATAATAATAATAATAATAATGGGAAAGGGGTGTAGCTCAGAGGTAGCATGCCCCTGGGTTCAATCCCCAGTAACACACGCGTGCGCGCGCGCGCGCACACACACACACACACACAGCTTATAGTTGTCTTTGTTACCAAACAGCTGGTATTAAACTGACCATCTGTGCATCACTTCTCAATATTGGCTTCTCCACCCCTAAAAAGGTTGAAAGAGAGGCATATATTTCTTAATAACTGAGTTTTATTTTTAACCAATTATTTTCTTGTTCAGAGTTCCAAGAAAGGGTGATGCTAAAACTTGAGTTCAAGCTACTAATATTCATCTTTAGTTTGGTCAACAACTAGTTGAACTACTCTATAAAATTAGATATAAAACTAGAAATGTAGCTGGGCATGGTGGTGCATGACTCTAATCCCAGCACCTGGGAGGCTGAGACAGGAGGATCACAGGTTTGAGGACAGCCTCAGCAAGTAGTGAAACTCTTAGCAACCTAGTGAACCCTGTTTCAAAAACAAAGCATAAAATAAGGCCTTTTTATCTTGGGGGTAGAATGTCCCTGAGTTCAATCCACAGTACCCCCCCCACACAAAAGAGAAATATAAATTAAATGGTAATAGTTTTATGAATGTGGTTTAAACTGTTGTAGCTCCAACTTCTTAACTACTAATACAAACAGCTGCTTATAGGGTGCTTTACAATAATGATGTCATTTAATCCTCCTAACATATCAAGTAGTTACTATTATTATTACCAATTAGGAAAAAAGGAAAACTAAGGCATGGAGTAATTTAGTAACTCGTGCAAGGTCACATGACCACAGAATAGTTGGTAAGGAACTGAATCCAGATCCAAGACACAAAATCTATGCTTTTAACCACTCCCTTACATTATCCCTAAGTTAATGACCATCATGGTAGCTAAAAGCACCAGGAGCCAAATCAACATCATTACTGCTATTGTTCTTAGGTATACTCCCAGGTTGAGTAATAAAATTTTTCATAATCTAATCAATATCCACCCAATTTTTCCCCCCAGTGTTAGGTATCGAACCCAGGGCCTCATGTTTTCTAGGCAAGAGCTCTACCACTGAGCTATCCACCCAGTTCTAATCAGACTTATTACATATTCAGCAGATTTTTTCATGATCATTTTGGATTTTGTGCCAAAATACGATTTGGATATTTCCAATTCTCCAGAAAAAAAAATACTGTTTCAAAGTCACAAAAAAGTCTTACTATAAAAATCTAACTTAGGACACTTTATTTTATTTATTTATTTGTTTACTTATTTATTTTGTGGTACTAGGGAATGAACCCAGAAGCATTCTGCCTTTGAGTTATCCTCCCAACCCGATTTTATTTATTTAGAAACAGGGTCTCGCTAGGTTGATGAAAGTCTCACTACTTGCTAGGCCTGGATTAAAAGAAATTTTTTTTCTTGTGTGCTTATTAAAGTGCCCTAAGAGTTGGGCATGGTGGTTCATACCTGTAATCCCAGTACTCGGGAGGCTGAAACAGGAGGATTGCAGGTTTGGTGACAGCCTCAGCAAGTAGTGAGACTCTCATCAACCTTGTGAGACCCTGTTTCAAAATAAAAAAAAAAAATAGAATAGGGCTGAGGGTGTAGCTCAGAGGTAGAATTCCCCTGGGTCTAAACACCAATCTAAAAATAAATAAAGAAAAAATTAATTTTAAATTGAGGTCTTTTTAACTTGCCTGCCACTCAAACCATATAAATATCCCCAAAATGATAAAGGAAGGTAAGAATATGGAAGAGAAAGGAAAATGAGCTAAAAACTGGACATTTGTGTAAGAACTAGTAGGGAATTTGAATTAGACCGTAAATCCTATTCAAAAATATGCCCATCGAACACTTAAGAGTAAATGCAATATACATAAAATATTTTCTCTTTTGATATACAACACTAATGCTCTTTTAAAGTTAAATTTCATTTAGTCACATTAAAGACAAAACACGAAAGGTTTAGATTTCATTCTTTTGTGTGTGTGGTACTAGGGATTGAACCCAGTGGCATTCTACCTCTGAGCTACACCCCCAGCCCTATTTTATTTTTATCTGGAAACAAGGTCTCCCTAAGTTGCTGAGAGCCTTGCTAAAGTTGCTGAAGCTGGCCTCAAACCTGTGATCCTCCTGTCTTAGCCTCCCAAGAACTGGGATTACAGGTGTGTAACACCACACCTGGCTTCAGGACTTCATTCTTTAAAGACTGTCATTAAGATATTAAAAATTTCAGAGCTAGGTGTGGTGGTGCATGCTTGTAATCCCAGTACTTGGGAGGCTGAGACAGGAGGATCACAGGTTCAAAGCCAGCCTCAGCAACTTAGTGAGGCTCCAGCAACTTAGCAAGACCCTGTTTGCAAATAAAAAATAAAAAATTAAAAATAAAATAGGTCTGGGAGTGTAGCCTGGAGTTAGAAGGCCCTTGGGTTCTATCCCCAGTACCACACACAAAAATTTTTTCCAACATACAAATTGCTAATTAGGCAACTTTGTTATGGGGTAACCTTTATATAAACCAAATCACAACTTCAGCTGAATTTGTTATTGTTAAACATTTGATAACACAAAGGCAATACTAAAGCCTGTCCTTTGTGTGTGTGCAAGTGTGTACACAAACCATTTACTGAAGAATTTCTGAAAAAAGTCTTATTATTCTCCTGATCCTTGAATTATATGTATCTGATTCAAGAATGATACTCTGCCGGGTGTGGTGGCGCATGCTTGTAATCCCAGTACTTGGAAGGCTGAGACCGGAGGATCCGGGTTCGCGGCCAGCCTCAGCTACTTAGTGAGGCCTCTGCAACTCAGTGAGACCCTGTTTCAAAATAAAGAAAAAAAAATAGGGCTGGGGGTGTAGCTCGGAGTAAAATGCCCCTGGGTTCAATGGCCAGTACAGCAAAAAAAAAAAAAAAAGAATGATACCCAAGAAATCCAGATGTAAATTAGCACAAATAATCATAATATAAAGCATGCAGCTTTGTTTTAGCATTGTTACAATTTCTGAAATTATTATAATGATGTTTAAAGGCATAATTAAGGTGTTCTGCTTCCATTCTTGAGAAAAACAAAGGGCATAAATTCACTAAATTAGAAGTTCTTTTGCTTTGAAATTCTACTTTGCTTTCAGAATCTAAAAATAAAGAATGTCTCTGGCAGAACATTTCAATGGTGGCACATGTTTTTCTCAATCAGAAAAACATGAATTTTATATAAACAAGGCTGCTCCTCTAGTGCTGACATAACACAAGGAAAGTGAGCCATATTTCAAATCACTGATTATTATTTAAGTCTCACTCGTCTTCCCCTCTCCACCGTCCATCCTAAGAGTGAAAGTGCTCATTTTGTTAATCATAATATATTGGTTAAGGAACTCACCCCAGGACCAGAAGCCCCACACTCGACAGTCTCCACAGGCCTGCCTCACTACAGCCACCGGTCACAGGTACCTTCTATCTGTCTGGTGCCTTCCCTTTAGTGTTCACTTTCCTGCTTTAGTTTGTGATAATCATCTTACATGGATCACTTTAGTAGTCATGGTTGGGGGTCCCTGGAGAGCTTATATTCTTCTGATCCATCCCACACCACTATAGGAATAACCATTCCTTATTAAAAGCCTTATTTCATGTTAGTCCCAGACATAGCACAGCAGTGCTTCACTAGTGTCAGGTCTGGCTTCTCAGTCCAGCCCTGCTTATCTTCCTAGCTTTGCACCCTGTCATGCCAACCACCAAGTATGCTGTGTTCCTAACCACCAGCTATTCCCTGGGGTGGCCAGCTCACTAGGTACTACTTGATATGCCCTCCCACATGTCTGCTTGGTGAACATCTAGTTATCTCTCAAGGTCTGGCTCAAGTCTCACTCCATGAAGCCTCTCCTGACCCCTCCCCTCTCCTTTCCTGTGAACTCATCCTTGGATCTTGTGTTAGAATCAAATTCGTTGTAGATTTGCTCCTGGTTTTATTTATTTATTTTTGCAGTACTAGGGATTGGACCCAGGGACATTCTATCTCCAAGCTACACCTCCAGTCCTATTTTTAATTCTTTATTTTGAAACAGGGTCTCACTAAGTTGCAGAGGGCCTCACTAAGTAGCTGAGGCTGGCTGAGAACCTGGGATCCTCCTGTCTCAGCCTCCCAAGTACTGGGATTACAAGCGTGTGCCACCACGCCCGGCCATCATCATCTTAAGGGGGGACATTCTTGCCCATTTTCTTTTGTGGCAGTCAGTGGGCTCCACTGCAGGATTTGTATAGTCAAGAGTCTTTCTCTGAACCAGCAAGGAACTAGTCTCAATAGTCCTGTGTGTTCAGGCACCAAGGGCTCATTTTGTCAATAAGGTGAGATTTACTAATTGTTGACTACCACTTAAATGCTTATAGCTAAATTAAATCTAATAATTGTCACTGGTATTGACATCAAAGTAGACATTTCTTGGGTCCAAATGACTATTTAGACACCCAGAGTTGGCCAGTGGGGCAAGGAAATAAAACCCCCAATAAGCATCGCCTGGTTCCTAGATCATTACACTGACATCTGCTTTCAGGGATCTGTGTTGTGCTCTTTCATTATTTTCATTTCTAATCATTTGAAATAACTGTCTTTTGTCTAAATTAAGGCAAAATCTTCTCTATTTTTTTCCATATCCTCTATAATTGACAAAAGGTTTTGGAAATATTGTATTTGTCTGACTTCTTTAATCAAAGGATGTGACCCTTACAGTTCAGTTTGCAGTTCTCATATATTTCCCATATCATTATGTTCATGTCTGTGGCAACAGATTTCTCAGTGAAGAATTCAAATAGCATCACTACAAATGCTTACATGAACCAAAGAGTTCATTTTTGCTCACCCATAGACTCTTGCACAAAAAACAAACATATATTCAAAGTACTAAAATTGTTATTTTTGAGATACTGATAAATTATTTTATAAGGGACTATTTCATATTGCATATTTTCAAAATGGAATCTTTCAGTCAAAATGTATAAACTGAGTAAACTTAGGCATTTGCTAAAATATTTCTTGGTAGCTTTTTTTCCTTCTTTTTTCTTGCAGTGCTGGGGGATTGGACCCAAAGTTTTGTGCATGCTAGGAAAGCATTCTACCACCAAGCTACATCCCCAGCCCCCTTGATAGCCTTTAAAACTATTTTCTTTCCTAAAGGTTTTTTAAAGCTTTGGAAGCTGTTTTAAACAGTAGTGGCATTGTATGGAATTTCAGCTGATGTCTTCTAACCCTTGTGCACATTCTGAAACATAGCTGAAGAAAGCTGTTTGACTGACAATTGTTAAAAGATGTAGAAAGTCCTAAAAACTACTTAAGCCTTGTTCTTAAGATACACACAAAATGACTACTTTGTGTTCTATGTTAACCCTCTCTGAAACTTTCTCAAGGCCAAGTCTGATTGAGAGGATAAAATTCTTATCAAACACAAAGGATAAAATCTGAGTCATGATAAGATTGCAACAAGGTCAAGGACAAGAATCACTTTTTCTAACTCTTTCTGATCTGTGCAATTCATCTTAGACCCTCTCTGTCCCATATAGATGCTTAAACATCAGGCAGATGTTTACAAAGAATTTCTCCTTACATGCAAACATTTTTGTCTTCACTATTTTAAGGGTTGAGAATAAACACAAGCTGAGAAGTCACGGTATTAAAAACAAAACCATTTGCAGCTTTGCATTAAAAGAACTAAGGGATAGAAGCTAAAAAACCCTAACAATTTCGAAAAGGCTCTGGGAGAAAGTGAGTCAAGAGACCACAAAGATTTCAAGGACACCAAGAGTGGAAATTTCAAATGAGTCATAAGAGTTAGCACAAATAACTTATAAAAAGCAATGGCCTACAGATTCCACGAATAGGGATGGGATTATCATATTAATTATGTTAGCCTTTTCAAGACATGCTTTTTTAAAGTCCATATTCATTAAATAAGTGCTGAATATAAAATGGCTTTCTCATCTAAATTAATTAGAAAAGATAATATTTTATCAATATTTTCTAGACATCATAGCCTATTTAACATTATCCTGATGACAGGACACTCCTGCAGTGTTTCTACTGTATTTATCAAGTACAATCCTATAATTATAGTCAGGTTGCCTTAATTTACTATTAAGAATCACTACAGTTTCTATAATGTTTTAATATACAAACAAATGAATAGCTTTTTCATTATTGATAAGGGTCAGATGTGTTTTAAGTGACCTCAAATTTCTCTTTAGAGGCCTAAAGACAAAGAACTCTAAATGAGCACAAACATCTTTAGAAAGGAGGCCTCAGGGGGTGGAAAAAAATATTTTTTTTTCCAGTGAGAAAGGGGAGCTGGGCGGTGGTAAGGATGAACGGCTCTCAGGACTGTTATTTAGCGTGCAGGTTCTTACCTCTCCAGCCCCTCCCAGCCCCTCTAACAATGAGGATGGTGTGGAGACGCTAGTGGACGGATCTGACCATACCTTCATGGGTAGGCTCTGGGTCAGGTGTGAGTGAGATGTCATCCAGCTCTCGCAGGCAGAGCCATTCTCCATCCATAGACACTCGGAATTTGCAAAGGTAGATGGTCTCCATGGCAGCCTGTGTGATCTTGTCAGTGGTGGGGGTTGGCATATCGGTCGGAGGAGTCAGAGCAGACATGATGACTCAGCTGGGACCACAACACACACACACAAACACTCTCTCACACACACCCCAGAGGTATGGAAGACCTCCTCACCAAAAATCCCAAATCCAAAGCTCGGAAACAAAGCTTTCAGGAAAAGGGGTGGGGGAGGTTTAAAAAAAAAAAAGAAAGAAAAGGCAAAATACCCAACTGGAACCAACTGCCCAAGATAAACAATTCTGTCTTATCTTTTCTTATTGACAGTTCCTACCACATAGCAAAATAAGATGCTTGTCTTCTCCTTGTGTCCTCTCCTTTTATCTTCTCTTCTCTACCCTTTTTCCAGCTGAGCTATATAGGCTTTAAATCCTGCACAGCCAGCACGGCCTTAGCTGACTTTAAAAAAAAAAAAAAAACTGGCTGTGGCACGAGTAAGTGAAGAAATCCTCCTCCTTTGTGCAGAAAAAAAAACACAAAAAAAAAAAAATGAAAAATAAACCTATATTTTCAATTCAGCTTAAAAAAAATCCTGAACTGCAGAAATCACTTCCAGGATCTGCTCAGATGAGCCAGGATGCTGAGTTCTAACAGGATTGGTCGTGCGCAGTAAGCAGGGTGTTGACCAAAATGGCTGACTAATGAACTGAACTGAAAATTCAGGCTCATGTGACCAGCTGCTCTGAACGTAGGGCGAGCAATTCCCAGGATGCTTTATAGATGCTGCTGATGCGGGGAGAGCAATTAGGCTGCTTTCTCTCATCCTGTACAACCCACTTTCAGACTGTGCTAGTCAAACTGTGATCAGACATAATGCAATGCACAAATCTTCATCAATTCCCCTTACTTTGGGATAGAAGGGCTGAGTAACTGGAGGACAAATAATACTGGATAATACTCCATTGCAAAGATAGTAAAAGAAGCAATGAGATTAATTTACCAAGCATATAACTCACCTCTTTTATCATTATACACAGAGCTGTTAAAATTCTTTACTACACTAAAGGGGGTATTTTAAGAAAAGCTAAGGCAGATGTTTATTTTAAATATCCTATTTTCAGGCATTTATAATTTCCTTTTCCAAGGCACAAAGACCTTTTTATACTGGCCAGAAATGAAGTTTAAAAAGTATAATCCTAGCCAGGCATGGTGGCACATGCTTGTAATCCCAGTACTTGGGAGGCTAAGACAGGAGGATTACAGGTTCGAGACCAGCCTCAGCAACTTAGTGAGACCCTGTTTCAAAATAAAAAATAAAATTGGGCTGGAGGTGTAGCTTGGAGGTAGAACACCCCTGAGTTTAATCTCCAGTACCATAAAAAAAAAGTCTAATCCTGTAGCTGGATGTGGTGGTACATTCCTGAAATCCCAGTACTTGAGAGGCTGAGACAGGAGGATCACAGGTTTGAGGACAGCCTCAGCAATGTAGTGAGGCCCTTACAACTTAGTGAGACCCTGTTTCAAAAATAAAGTATAAAAAATAGGGCCGGGGGTGTAGTGCGGAGGTAGAACGCCCCTGCGTTCAATCCCCGGTACCGCAAAAAAAAAGAAAATAAAAAAGAAAAAAAATAAATAAATAAAAATAAAAAATGGGCTGGGTATGTAGCTCAGAGGTAGAATGCCCCTGGGTTCAATCCCCAGTACCACACACACACACACACACACACACACACACACACACACACACAGTATAATCTTTCCTGATTGGTCACCATCTCCTCCCTTTTTGATATTGCTATATTTACCACATTTCTGCAGTATGCATGAAAGATAAAACCATGTCATATTTTTAAAATCTTTTAATCCCAGGATATACTGAAGATACATGACCATATTATCTTAAATTGGCCAATAGACACACACACACACACACACACACACACACACACACACACATCTATATCATCTAAGAGGTATTTTTGCAAAAAGGCAGGCACTCACTTTCTAAGCTACAAGAATGGCAAGGAGAGGAATACTAAGGACTTTCTTTGAGAATGTTTTTAGGCAAATGAAAGCAAATTTGTTTAATTTCAGGGTTTGTTTTAAGGAGAAACATACAACTTCAAGAAACAGAACTCAAGACCACACTGTTCTAGGAATTCTTATCAGAGGGGCCCCTTGACTTACCTATTTTTGAAAATTAAAAGAAAACAATTTCCTTTGAATATTATTAAACTTTAATAAATGCTTCACCCTAAATTGAGATTGTGCTCAAAGAAAAAAAGTTAAGAAGCAAATTCTGTGGTTTAACAGTCATTTTTGTAGTTGGAAGGAAGGTAAACAGGTATAATGTAAGAATGCATATGCTGACTTATGATGGGGTTATGTATTAATAAACCAACCCTAAGTTGAAATTCAAAACTATATTTCGTACACCTAACCTACTAAACATCATAGCTTAACAACAAGCAGACCCTGACTTATAATGATTCAATGTACAATTTTACAATGATGCAAAAGTGATATGCATTTGGCTGAAACTGTACTTCGAATTTTGAATTTTGATCTTTCCCTGGGCTGACTAAATGCTGGACAATATCTAGAGATTCAGGGCAGTGGCAATGAGCCTCAGCTCCAGTCATCCACACACCTGTGAAGGCACAACTGATACTCTAGTGTGCCGTTGCTAAGCTATTATGTTGGGTAGGTTAAGTGTACCAAATACATTTTGGGGGGGATACTAGGGGTTGAACCCATGGCCTCATGCACGCTAACCACATGCTCTACAACTGAACTACTACATACCCCCAGCTTCTACATGCATTTTGGACTTACGATACTTCCAAATTATGATGGATTTATTTGGATGTAACCTCATCCTAAATCAAGGAGCATCTGTATACTACAGAGTATCAGTGGTTTACCCTTGTTATTGCATAGCTGACTAGGAGCTGTCCTCACTTCTACTGCCCAGCACCCTGAGAGAGTACCATACTGCATATCGCTAGACCAGAAAAATATTAAAATTTAGAATTCAAAGTATAGTTTCTTCTGAATACATATCACTTTCAGACCACTGTAAAGTCAACAAATCATAAGCCATGGACTATCTGCATATATACGCTTATCTATATTCAGGAAGTAAAATTAGCAAGGTATTAAGGAAAATACAATACTCCTAGTTTATTTATTTCTCTCATTTTTCCCTAACATTATCCTATATTTGACCCAGAGCCATTTGTTCATTCAGCAAATATTCACTGACAGGTGCTCTACATGACAGGTGATGATCAGGGCACTGCAGTAAGTAAGGATCATCTTTTCAAGGAAGCAGAGTTTACACATATACAAATGCAGAACACAGGTCACCATTTAACATATTCACATTTTGTGTGTATGTGTGTGTGGCACTGGGGATTGAACCCAGGGGCATTCTACCTCCAAGCTGCACCCCCAGTCCTATTTTATTTTGAAACAGGGTCTTGCTAGGTTGATGAGAGTCTATTTGCTGAGGCTGTCCTTGAACCTGCAATCCTCCTATCTCAGCCTCCCAAGTACTACACATTCACATTTAAGTACAGTTTGATTCCTTTCTAGCCAAACATATTTCCATGTCCACATAAATTATGTTTTAATTTGTATTAAAACAAAAAGGAGATAGATTATAGTTTCACTTTATGCCATGCAATACTTCAGAACATGTAAGTCATCATTAAAACCTTTAAATTAAGCCAGGTGTTGTGGCTTAATTTAATTGTAATCCCAGTACTTGGGAGGCTAAAACAGGAGGATCAAAGTTTAAGACAAGCCTCAGCAATTTAGTGAGACTCAGCAACCTAGTGAGACCCTGTTTCAAAATAAAAAATTAAGCTGTGTATGGTGGCACACACTTGTAATCCCAGTACTTGGGAGGCTGAGATCGAAGGATCCGGGTTCGTGGCCAGCCTCACCTACTTAGTGAGGTCCTCCACAATTTAGTGAGACCCTGTTTCAAAATAAAGAATAAAAAATAGGGCTGGGGGTGTAGCTCAGAGGTAGAATGTCCCTGGGTTCAATCCCCAGTGCCAAAAAAAAATTTTTTTTTTGAGCCAGGCATGGTGGTACATGCCTTTAATCCTAGTACTTGGGAGCCTGAGACAGGAGAATTGCAGGTTCGAGGACAGTTTTAGCAAGTAGTGAGACTCTCATCAACCTAGCAAGACCCTGTTTCAAAATAAAAATAAAATAGGGCTGGGGTGTAGCTCGGAGGTAGAATGCCCCTGGGTTCAATCCCCAGTGCCATAAAAAATTTCTTTGTTTTGTTTTGAAACAGGGTCTTGCTAGGTTGCTGAGAGTCTCACCAAAGTGCCAAGGCTAGTCTCAAACCTATTATCCTCCTGTCTCAGCCTCCCAAGTTCTAGGATTACAGGCATGAGCCACCATGCCCATCTCTAATATATTCTTAAAATATGGAACAATGAATGTATGAATCTGAATGAGTTCTGATTGCCTGCGGTCCAACACAGTAGTCCGGCTCTCTGCAGGCACTATGTTCCAAGATTCTCAGTGGATGCCCGAAACCAAGGATAGTTCTGAATGAACCCTATTGCACATATATAGCTATGACACAAGTTTAATTTATAAATTAGGAATGGTAAGAGATTAACAGTAATAATAATAAAAATAAAACCAATAATTTATAATTATACAATTAAATTGATAAAAGAGAATCATTATAATAATATACTGTAATGGAATTTGTGAATATGATCTCTCTCAAAATATCTTATTGCACTCAATTCACACTTCTTCTTGTGATGATGTGAAATGATAGGATGCCTACATGAGGTGAATGATGGAGGCCTTGTGATATAGTGTTATACTACTACTTAACAGTTACCTGAACACAAGCAGTGCAATACCAGAAGAGCTGATCTGATAACCTTCAGTGTGATACTCTGGACAAAGGGATGATTCATGTCCTGAGTGGGACAATGAGAAGGCGCAAGATTTCATCACACTACTTAGAATAGAATGCAATTTAAAACTTCTGAACTGTTTATTTCTGGAATTTCCACTTAATATTTTTGGATCCTGGTTGACCTTAGGCAAATTAAACCACAGACAGCAAAATCATGAACAAGGGAGGACTACTGTACCTGAATCCAGACTCATCACAAACAATGGCAAACAATCTTGTCACCAGCCAATCGGCATTTACTAACCCTGAACAGGAGATGTGGATTGATTACAACATACCAGCACAACAGGAATATCTAGGTTATTAAGCAAGAAACTCGCTTTACATTTCTTCTAAAGATCCTTTCCAATCCCTTTCTCTCTAGGTAAAGGACCCAGAGAGGGAAACCCAAAGCAACTAAAACTTCTGACAGGGAGACAAAAACCTGATTACCTTTTAGTTTCCCATATCGATCAGTCTGTGACAAGATTAGTAGTCATTTCAGAAATAAGAACTGTGGTAGGCAAGCAAACCTGTACTTCCACTAAGAGTAATACCTATTCTTTAGGTAAACAACATCGATTCTTCAGCAGTTACTCTTTGTTCATGAGCAATAAATTTACTATGAAAATAGCACTATTTGTAGAAGACTAATAAAAATCATTCTGAATATTGCTTAGTACTGTTTTTACATTTCGGTCTTTACTAAATACCTGCATTTAGCTTCACATAAAAAGATAATCTTAAGCCATCAGTAAGACATTCAAACCTTGATTTTCCCTCCAAATACACACTAAGTATAAACTGAATTAAACTACTTTTTCATCTGATCCCATTTGCCAAAAATGGCACATATTTTTAAAATGGTTGTGAGAAGGGTGGGGGTGCAGTCTGTGGCCTTAAGACAGAATTAGTAGGCCTATGTGAAGTTCAAATCCAAGGTAATGATCCAAGAAGAACTATGTACTATGTTCTAGCTGCTTACACAGCTTGAATTTTCCACATTATGATGGATTCAAAGCAAACAAGATTTACATCTCAATGCTAGAAGTTACAGTGCTCTTAAAATATATTGGTATTCAGCTGCTACTATTATAAGACAAAGATTGATTTGTCGGGCCCAATGTACCTGTTCCACAGTGTGGAAAATGACTGAAGGCAGCTCTCATTTATTGAATTTCTGTTCTGTCAGATGTGTTACAAACACCACATCTAACCCTCACAAGAACACTGCAAGCAGATGTTGTTATCTCTTCTTATACTCAAGGAAACAAAAGTTCATCCACGAAACTGGCCTGGGATCACACAACTAAGCAAGTGGCAGGTCTGTTATTCTAAGCTGCTTCTGTCTAAAGTCCCCCAAAGTCCGTGTTTTCTTCTACACTCTGCAATTTCAGCATTCTACCCAACTCTTCCCTCAAATTAAATTTTACTCAGACAGAATAAAAAGAAATGAACAAAAGAAAACAAAGCAACAGCAAGGGCTTTGTGAGATTTCCTAAACATGAATTTTAATTCATTTAAGGTTTGAAGAGGACATTTTAAAAAATCACCTTTTACATTTTACACTGTAATGCCTTACAAACCGTATCTTCCACTTAATCCCTGACTTACACATTTAGTTCAGGTTTTTCATAAGTGGGAATTTCCAGAGAAACTGAGAACCCAGCACAGATTTTTCCTGTTAGGTGCTGGCAAGGAGTAAACCAAATTCTTTCCAAGCCTTGTGAAGAACATCACTTGGCTCACTCAATTACCATTCTGAGGAGAGACTTGAAGAAACATCTCACTGAGTTCCCTCCATATTTACTGAATTGGACTTTGACATTAAGAACATTTCATACATTTAGAAGTAGGGAAAGATAAATAAAGAAGATAATCATTTTCTTAAATGACTTTTTTTTAAATTGCCGAACTGTGGATTGAACCCAGGGGGATTCTACCTCCAAGCTACACCCCCAGTCCTCTTTTTTATTCTTTATTTTGAAACAGGTCTCACTAAGTTGCGGAGGACCTCACTAAGTAGCTGAGGCTGGCTGAGAACCCAGATCCTCCAGTCTCAGCCTCCCAAGTACTGGGATTACAAGCATGGGCCACCACGCCTGGCTTAAATGACTTATTGCAGACCTTCTTGAAAGAGCAAACTCGGAGCCGGGCGTGGTGGCGCACGCTTGTAATCCCAGT
>PVJS01022510.1:15457-30550 GCA_004027185.1 Glis glis
TAGCGCAAAGGTAGAATGCCCCTCCCTGGGTTCAATCCTCGGTACCGTAAAAAAAAAAAAAAAAAAAAAGAGCAAACTCGGGCTAGGGATTTAGCTCAGTGGTAAAGCATTTGCTTAGCATGTGTGAGGCCCTGGTTTCAATCCGCAGCACAGAAAACAAAAAGTAAACACAATCCAAAATTTAAATTCTTTAAAGTATTGTCCAGGTGTGGTGGCGCACGCTTGTAATCCCAGTACCTGGGAGGCTGAGACAGGAGGATTGCAGGTTCCCGACCAGCCTCAGCTACTTAGTGAGGCTCTCTGCAACTTAGTGAGACCCTGTTTCAAAATAAAGAATAACAAACAAGGCTGGAAGTATAGCTCAGAGGTAGTATGCCCCTGGGTTCAATCCCCAGTAACGCCAAATAATTAATTAATTAATAATTAATTAACAATATTCATAAAAGCCGGGTGTGGTGGTGCACGCTTGTAATCCCAGTACTTGGGGGGCTGAGACAGGAGGATCCAGGTTCGCAGCCAGCCTCAGCTACTTAGTGAGGCCCTCCGCAACTTCGTGAGACCCTGTTTCAAAATAAAGAATGAAAAATAGGGCTGGGGATATAGCTCGGAGGTAGAATGCCCCCGGGTTCAATCCTCGGTACCGCAAAAAAAAAAAAAAACAATATTCATGAAACCATTATCCAACTGTGGAAATGCACCAACAACTTATGTGGATTTATGCGCGTCTTCTCTCCTCTGAACTCCTGCCTTTCCTTTCAAGACAAGCTCTTCTGAATTTTGTGTAAATCATTATCCTATTTTTAAAATATTATTACAAATATAAGGGTACCTAAACAATATATTAGTTTTAGTTCTTTTGAACCTTATAGAAAGGATTTCATGATGTATATAACCTTTTAAGCCTTTTACTCAATATTGCATTACCTTTTTTTTTGTGGTACTGGGGATTGAACCCAGGGCATTCTACCTCTGAGCTCCACCCTCAGCCCTATTTTTTATTCTTTATTTTGAAACAGTGTCTGACTAAGTTTCGGAGGACCCCACTAAGTAGCTGAGGCTAGCCTCGAACCCGTATCCTCCTGTGTCAGCTTCCCAAGTACTGGGACTACAAGCATGCGCCACCACGTCCAGCCTACTAAATCACTTTGTAAAGCTCACAAAGTTCTGTTTCCTAAGGCTTCCTGGATCATGATTTCACAATTTAAGAAGAAGAATCTTATTTCCCTCCTCTTTCACTAGTTGCTGTTAGCATCAAAGGTTTCTTTGATGAGTTATCATCATGCTGACATTGGTGGAAAGCCCAGATCATGATAATTTCACATGCAGCTCCACCTGTTCTCTCCCAGAACCAAAACCTATTATGTCTACCCATGATTCTGAAATTTCTTCAATTTGAGGTTTATATGTTCAGTAGGCTCAGTATAACTTTATAGATATTAACCAAGGATGACAATAAGTAACTATAAAATGATTACACCCAGGAAGCTAAGTTATCATTATTTTGTTGGAAACAAACACTACCACCAATACTATAATGCATCATCTTTTCACTTGTTAAAATTAACCAGTGTTAAGACTAGAAATAACTTCTACCTTGAAAAGTAAAACTGATTTCATGGATGAATGGCAGTAACAACTTAGTAGATGAAATTTACTTGGGAAATTTATCTTCCTTTGACCTCAATTACTCAGCTCCAAAATGAAACTAAATGACTAGCTTCACAAAGAGAATAGCTCCATGGAAGAAACTTGCCTTTTTTGCCCATCATTTATACATCTGCTCAAAATAGTACTTCCCAAATACCAGACTCACAACAGATCCATAACTCAAAGCAATCATATTCTTTTTTTTTTTGTGGCTTTTTTTTTTTTGTGGTACTGGGGATTGAACCCAAGGGCATTCTACCTCCGGGCTACACTCCCAGCCCTATTTTTTTTATTCTTTATTTTGAAACAGGGTCTCACTAAGTTGTGGAAGGCCTCACTAAGTAGCTGAGGCTGGCCGCGAATCCGGATCCTCCAGTCTCAGCCTCCCAAGTACTGGGGATTACAAGCGTGCGCCACCACGCTCAGCTAAAGCAATCATATTCTTACAATGCTATTTCCATTCTGTTTTATCTCAACCTTAAAAAAATTCCCAGTTCTATAAAACAAAACTATATTTGTATCTCAAGAAGTCATTCTAATATAGGCTTTTCCATGTGTTCATAATAGATTCATTCATTTAACACATATAGGAAACCTATGTGCTAAATACTATACATACAGAAGGAAAAAACAAGGTAATAGACAAAGAAACAATTACAGGTGTTTAAGAATCTCCCAAGTCCCTCTCATACATGGACTAGTCAGTATTGCTCATATACACAAGTATTTTCTCTATCAAGTTGGTGACTTAGAGCCGGGTGTGGTGGCGTACACTTGTAATCCCAGTACTTGGGAGTCTGAGACCAGAGGATTGCAGGTTTGCGGCTAGCCTCAGCTACTTAGTGATGCCTTCCACAACTTAGTGAGCCCCTGTTTCCAAATAAAAAATAAAAAATAGGGCTGGGTGTGTAGCTTGGAGGTAGAATGACCCTGGGTTCAATCCCCAGTTCCACACACACACAAAAAAAATTGGTGACTTAGGAATTTCATTCATTCATTCACTTATTCAGTTTTAGCAAATAGGACTTTATCTCTTTTTCTTTTTCTTTGTTTTTTTCTTGGTACTGGGGATTGAACCCAGGGGCATTCTACCTCCGAGCTATACCCCCAGCCCAATTAAATGAAGTTAAATGAAGTAATGAAGTAATATAGTAAAATGCTTAGCCTGGCATATGGCATAAAGTAAGCAGTAAGCAAATGTCAGCCATTATTATCATTGTAATAAGTGCTTCTGCTTTTGAGAGTTCTGGAAGAAAAATAAACCCAAACTATCATTACACCAAATGAAGGTCTATAAGGATAAATGTTTATGAGATTGACATTGAGGAGAGTTAAAGGAGATCTGAGCAGAGTCCACTTTGGTGTTTCCCGGCTTCTGAGGAAGAATGTGATAGGTCAGAATTTTACCATGTGTTCACATCAGGTGACCAGATTTCCTAAGTTCTTAAAAAAGATAGCAGAAGCAGATAAATGTCGGTGGAGAGTCCCTAAACAGTTTCTAAAGTCAGAAGAACTGCACTATAAAAGGCATCAAGCTAAAACAGCTTTTGCTTTCTACACGCCTCCAGCTGCCTAATCCTGCCAACTTCTTTCCAATGTATTACAAAGTTCCCACGCTTTCCTTTCAAATTTTCCCACCTCTGCCCCACCGCTCCCTCCTACACTTGCTGAGTGTCTGTCTGCTTGGTACTGAGTAAGTTGAGAGCCAGGCAGTTACCAACATAGGTTCTGCCATGAGGAATACCATCTTGGCCAGCAGCCCTGGGAAGTTTTAGGACAAGTCTACCTTTTCACAATTTTTCAAATATAGCTAGTGCAGGCCATGGCCATATTAATACCCTCTCAAGTACTTCTGCTTTGTAACTCTTAAAATATTTTCTTTCATGCAATTTCTTTTCTTTCTGTTTGGTGCTGAGGATTGAACCCAGGGCCTCTTGCATGCCAAGCACATGCTCTGTCACTAAATGACGCCCCAGTCCCTCACATAATTTCAAGCCATTTGTTCACTGCTTATGGTGCACTACTGACTTCCCAAAACTAATTTTAAAGCTCATACATGAGCCACCTTGCACTGTAGGGAGAAGTTTCAATAGTAATAAGGCTTGGGTAGAAATAGAATAGTTGTAATATCCTACAAAGTTCATTATGATGAGATTCTACTTATGTTGGCTATAAGGTTTCCTATTGTACGATGGAGAGGCAGCATATCTTTTAATGAACTCTTATTTATTTAAGTAATTTTTAAAAATACTAGCCAACAAGGAAAAATTATTCCATCTGGTTAATTCTGCTATATGTTCATCATCATTCATCTAGACTTTTCACTATCTATAAACTACACTAGAAAAAATGTTCTCTTAGATTGTGTGTGTGGTGTGTGTGTGTGTGTGTGTGTGTGTGTGTGTTACTGGGGATTAAACCCAGGAGTGTTCTACCTCTCAGCCCTTTTTATATTGAAACAGGGTCTCTCTAAGTTGCTGAGGGTCTTACTAAATTGCTGATGTACTGGAACTTGCAATCCTCCTGTCTCAGCCTCCTAAGTACTGGGATTATAGATGTGTGCCACTGTGCCAGGCTTTTAGGCTCTTGATAAAATTCTACTCTTTTAATATGCAGATTTTATTTTTTTTGAGGTACAGGAATGGAACCCTGGGGCATTCTACCTCCGGGCTACAACCCCAGCCCTATTTTTTTTTCTTTATTTTGAAACAGGGTCTCACTAAGTTGCGGAGGGCCTCACTAAGTAGCTGAGGCTGGCTGTGAACCTGGATCCTCCAGTTTCAGCCTCCCAAGTACTGGGATTACAAGCGTGCACCACCATGCCTGGCTAATATGCAGATTTCTGTTAAAAGTCAAACAAAAAGATGCAAGACAGAATGTAGTCAGGTGAATATGTTTTGAGGCCAATATTTCTCTTTTAGTCCTCAGAGTTGTTTTCTCTGCCATCTTTCTCTGTTACCCTCCTACCTAGAAACCTTTATTGTCCTCCACCCAAACTGGTTCTTTAAGGCCTTACTGAGGGAGAATACAATGATCAAGAACATGGGCTTTGGAGTCAGACTATGCAGGAATATGAATTCATTCTCTGGACTTCAGTTAAAAAAAAAAACTGGTAAGCACTGATATATGTGAAGTTTTTAGCTTCCTTCATGGTACATGAAAATATTCCACAACCAGAAGCCATTAGTACCACAGTTACGGAGGAAAAAGCTAAATAAGCCCTCTAGCTTTCTTTGTGTTTTTTTTTTTTTTTTGCGGTACCGGGGATTGAACCCAGGGGTGTTCTACCTCCGCGCTACACCTCCAGCCCTATTTTTTATACTTTATTTTGAAACCGGGTCTCACGAAGTTGCGGAGGGCCTCACTAGGTAGCTGAGGCTGGCCGCGAACCCGGATCCTTTGGTCTCAGCCTACCAAGTACTGGGATTACAAGCGTGAGCCCCCATGCCCGGCTTTTGTTTGCTTTTAATTGATTTCAAAATCACTAATCTTGGAGGTCACCCAGCTGGGCAATACATGATTAGTCCCTCACTAGCTTTGCTGCAGATCACACCTCTGATGTGTGGGTTATGATGGTAACGGTTGCCTAGGTCACTCTTCTGGGACATGAAGGCCACATTTGCTGAAAGCAGTGACTCTTCGCTTGGGCCCACAGATGCCCCATGGGTGACTGGAATAGGATAAAACAGCTTGTCATCTCTGCCTGCATATTGTGTCTGCCTCCTTTGTTGCCTTAATCTTTGGGCTACTCTGCATGTATCTATGGTGATCAACTGAGACATGTTTTGTCCAAAACTGTAATATAGGGTTAACTTGACCTAGACTTCCCTAGTCCTCCCCACCTCACCTTTAAGCTAAAGACACCTACCAGCCACCATGACCATGAAAGGAATGACAAGAGGTAGCATCCAAGTTCCTGGAAGGTCTCCACCTAGCCCATAAAGGATATGAATATTCCTCTCCTTCATTAGCCTACCCTTTCTCCTCATTATTCTTCTCCTATAGCTGTATCCCTTTAGCCCCCTGGAGTTGAGAAGCTACTTTGTGAGCAAAGTTCACTCTTTTCCACTCTTTGGCCACTGAATAAAGCCTTTCTTTCTCCCCAACACTCATCTCTTGGACATTGTTTTCTCTGTGGAATGAGCCTCCAAACCTGGGTTCTTTAACACTATTATTATCTTACTAGTCACAGTCTTTATTGGTAATTATTTGGGTTACAGAGTTATAGTAAACCTTTTGTTAAATAATGAAGAGGCTTTTGGTGGTTTTTTGTGTGTGTGGTAGAGGGGATTAAGCACAGGGGCATTCTACCTCCAAGCTACACCCCCAGCCCTATTTTATGTTTAGTTTGAAACAGGGTCTCACTAGGTTGATGAGGGTCTCACTACTTGCTGAGGCTGTCCTCGAACCTGCGATCCTCCTGTCTCAGCCTCCCAAGTACTGGGATTACGAGCGTGTGCCACCACGCCCAGCTGAAGAGGCTTTTAAGATTCACTAACATCCAGAATGGAACCAAGATGTAGAGTAAGAAGAGAGAAAATTCTGTCTGTAAAAATGAATCTTTTGCCGGGCGTAGTGGTGCATGTCTGTAATCCCAGTACTTGAGAGTCTGAGACAGGAGAATCACAGGATCAAGGCAGCCTCAGCAACTTAGTAAGACCCTGTTTCAAAATAAAAATAAAAAGGGCTGGGGGTGTAGTTCAGAGGTAGAATGTCCCTGGGTTGAATCCTAAGTACCAAGAAAAAAAAGAATAAATCTTTGAGCTGGGCATGTTGGCACATGCCTATAATCCCAGTACTTGGGAGACTAAGACAGGAGGATCACCGGTTTGAAGCTAGCCTCAGCAACTTAGCAAGACCCTGTTTCACAATAAAATAGGGCTGGGGGTGTAGTTCAGGGGTAAAATGCCCCTGGGTTCAATTCCCAGCACCAAAAAGAAAAAAAAGGAAAGAAAAAAGATTGAATCTTTGGAAACAGCCAAAGAAAGGCGAAAAATTAAACCCAATATTCTGAAACTGTTGCTCTGTCAGTCAGAAGTGTGATTTGAACTGTTGATACTGCCAGGCCAGAAGAATAGGTGAACAAAAGGAAGGAGGCAGAAGAGGAGAGGAGAAATTGGCTGGGGGCACATTGTGACAGTTCAGGCAGCAGTGGTGATAAAAGCAGAATCAGAAAGGCAAGAAGCAGACAGTGTAGTCTTGAGAGCAACTGGGCAGGACCCAGCTACCCACACCACAGAGGTTCAGACGTCCCAGGTCATTTCAGCTGTGTGTGGAACGGAACCACTTGCACTGAAACATTCTTAAGTCAGTTCTCTAGTGATCATTTATCTATAACTACACATTGTTGGAAGATGCAACCTTTCTCAGGGTTTTTTTCTCTCTCTGGTATGGCTTTTATCTGACAATTGGCAAAACAGTATTTAATGGTTCAGAAAATGTCTTTGCTTTCTTAACACTGTTGGAAAAGAGCAGGCTAGCAGTTAATGGATCACAATGTTGTAAATAGAGACACTGATCTATACTGAACGTATCAAGGAGCCATCTTTCTGTGCTGCCATAACGAGGGGCATGAATGTCCTGGCTGATGCTCTCAAGAGCATCAAGAATGACAAGAGAGGCAAACACCAAGTCCTTATTAGGCCGCGGTCCAAAGTCATTGTCCGGTTTCTAAATGTGATGATGGAGTGTGGTTACATCAGTGAATTTAAAATTATTGATGACCACAGAGCTGGGAAAATTGTTGTGAACCTCACAGGCAGGTTAAACAACCTGATCAGCCCCAGATTTGATGTGCAGCTCAAAGGCCTAGAAAAACAGCAGAATAATCTGCTCCCATCCTGTCAGTTTGGTTTCATTGTATTGCCAGCCTCAGCTGGCATCATGGACCACGAAGAAGCAAGACAAAAACACACAGGAGGGAAAATCCTGGGATTCTTTTTCTAGGGATGTAAAACATATGTACAAATAAAAGCTTCCATGGGGGAAAAAAAGCCACAAATCAATCTGTTGTTCCAAAAACCACTATTGTGAAGGTGAATGCTCAAAACCTTTGGGTCCCAGTGGTTTGCCCCTTCTTCCTGTACCACCCAGTTTGGGCAGATGATTCTATACTTACAAAACAAAGTACTTTTGTCTTTTCCAAATTTATTTTATTTATTTATTTATTTATTTATATGGTCCTGGGGATTGAACCCAGGTGCATTCTACCTCCAAGCTGCACCCCCAGCCCTTTTCATTTTGAAATAGGGTCTCACTAAGTCGCTGAGAGTCTCATTAAGTTACTGAGGCTGTCCTTGAGCCTGCAATCCTCCTATCTCAGCCTCCCAAGTACTGGGATTACAGGTGTGCACCACCACTCCCAGCTCTTTTCCAAATTTAAAAAAGCATACAGCAGGGGAATGGATTAATGCATATGCAACTTCTAACTAGGTATAATGTTTTTAGAGGACTGTTTAACAATTAAAAAATAAAAAAGGAAGCCAGCCTCAGTGGCACCTGCTTGTAGCCCCAGTACTTGGGAAGCGGAGACAGATGATTGCAGGTTAGAGGCTAGCCTTGGCAACCCAGCAAGCCCCTATTTCAAAATTTAAAAAATAAAATAAAATAGGGTTAGGTGGGTGTAGCTCAGAGGTAGAGTGCCCCTGAGTTCAATGCCCAGTACCACACACATACACATACAAATAATAAAAACAAGTAAATAAATAAGGGAGACAGATGGTAACAGAAATATTCACAGAGGGTAAACTATAATACATAAAGGTATACATTCTTTATTCTACACACACACAGGAAACTATATATATATATAAATGTAAACTATATATATATATATATATATATATATAATTGATTTTCTCCTTTTAAACACTTATTCCTGGGTTTATCTGTAAAGCTGGAAGTTCCTCCCTTACATTATGGATTCTTTTGTTTTTGTACCAGGGGTTGAACCCAGAGGTATTCTACCTCTGAGCTACACCCCCAGCCCTCTTTATTTTGAACCGGTCTCGCTAAGTTGCTGAGGCTAGCCTTGAATCTGCAATCCTCCTGTCTCAGCCTCCTAAGTGCTGGGATTACAGGCATGTGCCACCATGCCTGGCTACATTATGGATTCTTTAAGTGCTCTGTGAGAGGTATCAACTCCTTCTAGATGCCTCATTCTCTGCACTGTTCTGGAATCAACGATGGCACTCTCCACTAGGTATACTTGAAAGTGGGTAGTCAGAGTAACACTGCCAGTCTTTTTCAAGATTTTTTTTCTTTCTCTTCCAGCCCTCCTCCCATCTCAAAATAGCACATATAAATACAGAAAGCTGCTTTATGAGTGGGACATTTTTTATACAGTACTGTAACTGGGAGAGAAAAGATAAGGGGAGAGATGTGGGCTATTTGCATGGCATTGCCTTAAAGACAAATGTTTGCTGTACCTCTGAAAGTTGGAAAAAGGAAAGAATAACTGTAAATAGAAGAATGTGAACCACACAAGTGAGAGGAATGCCTCTAAGACTTCTAATATTAGAATGGAAAAGGAAGGTATTAAAAGTATTATCATAGCATACAAGTAGCTCCTTTTCAGATAGCTGATGAGAAACTGGCATGAAAAGTTATACACCAAGAGGGAAAAGGTACGATGAAGTATGAACCTATATGTGTTTGTGAATGTGTGAAAAGTTCTGGAAGAGTATCCTCCAATAAGGAACAAGTGGGGGTGGCAGTGTTGGAGCCCACAAAGAGGAAAGCACTTCCTAATGTACATTTTATTTTTCAGTATTGGGCATGGAACCCAGGGGCTACCACTGAACTACAACCCCAGCCCTTGTAAATGTTTTACATTTATATTATTATTATAATTTTTTTTTGCAGTACTGAGATTGAACCCAGGGGCATTCTACCTCCGAGCTACACCCACAAACCCAGATCTTCCGGTCTCAGCCTCCCAAGTACTGGGATTACAAGCGTGCGCCACCACGCCCAGCTTTACATTTATATTATAAAATATCTAAAGAATGAAATAGATCTATGCACTACTTGTAATTTTATACCATCAATTTAAAAAAGGTACGGTAGAGAATATGAGATTTAAAAGTTAGAAGCATAAAAACTGAGCAGATTAGCAGCAGATTAGCCGGGTACTGGGAATTGAACCTGGGGCATTCTACCTGTGAGCTATACCCCCAGCCCTATTTTATTTTTTATTTTGAAACAGGGTCTCACTAGTTGCAGAGGGCCTCCCTAAGTTGATAAGGCTGGCTGTGAACTGGGATTACAGATATGCGCCATCACACCCAGTTTACAGCAGTGATTTTTAATTATATGAAATGTAATGAGTGACCGGTCTTTAAAAGCAGAGGAAGTGAGGCCTGTGTATTTTCCCAATAATTTTTCTGAGCACTTACACATCAATGAACTGTTATAGACCATGAGGAAATTCTAGAACTTCCCTGTGCTAACAAATCACTCCGTAAATCTGGTGATATTGCAAAGTCAACTAAAAGATTATACTCATGAAACTTTAGCTTTAAGTCTTTCATTCCTGATCATGATCATACACAGGATCAAATTTCTAACAATACTTAAAAAAAAAATCAACATTTATTAAGAGGAAACAAAGTTACTGAAATTCAGACAATTCCCACAAGTGATACTGGCCAAGAGTTGAAAAATTCTACATCAAACCTTGTACCACAACTGTTACACAGAGAACTGATAGGACTGTCTTCATTCTATAGAGATGTGGTTGATAATCAGATTACATAGAAATAGAAAATTTTAAGCCGGGTGTGGTGGCGCATGCTTGTAATCCCAGTACTTGGGAGGCGGAGACGGAGGCGGAGACTGGAGGATATGGGTTCGGGTTCGCGGCCAGCTTCAGCTACTTAGTGAGGCCCTCCGCAACTTTATGAGACCTGGTTTCAAAATAAAGGATAAAAAATAGGGCCGGGGGTGTAGCGCGGAGGTAGAACCCCCCTGGGTTCAATACCTGGTACCGCAAAAAAAAATTTTTTTAAGAAGAAAAAGAGGTTGTGTTTAAAGTACAAAGTAGAAAGCAGATAGTACCTGAGCTTTGAGTATATCTTTATCTTTACCTCCTCTACTATAAAAACACTCATTTCTGCTGTGAGTGAATTAAGACACTCTCCCTCTCCCATCTGGAGATTAGTACAGACCACTCCAACACTCAAACTACTGTTTTACTAAGACTCTTAGCCATTGGTCAGTTTTAGCCCACTATCTAGGTAAGTTACAAAGAGAAATAACCCTGGACTACCTCCGGCTGAATCCAGTGGACCCTTTATTGCTAACCTGTCACAAACCATCCTAGTTTGGGACCTCTGTAGTTTGATTAAAAAGCGTGGTCTGAAGCCAGGCGTGGTGGTGCACGCTTGTAAAACCAGTACTTGGGAGGCTGAGACAGGAGAATCACAGGTTCAAGGACAGCCTCAGCAAGTAGCGAGACTCTCATCAACCTAGTGAGACCCTGTTTCAAAATAAAAATAAAACAGGGCTGGGGGTGTAGCTCGGAGGTAGAACGACCCTGGGTTCAATTTCCCGTATAAAATACACACACACACACACACACACACACACACACACACACTCAAACATAGTCTTGATGGAGGGATCTGGGTCAACTTCATACCTTCTCTTTAGCTGTTACTGAGGACAAATCAATTATTCTAAATTAGCTCCCTCATCTGAAAAGGGAGTGTCCTATTTGGCTCCTCACACAAGCACATAGGAAATATTCGACAAATGCTTCTCTTTTCCTAGGGGTTGGATCAGGAGGAGAAAAAAGCAAAGTCAGAGTTTCTTGGCAAGTGCTGAGCAGTTACAAAGATTTGCACTAGCGCGCTAGGGAGAAGGGGAGAGAAGGAGAGAGGGAGAGAGAAGCAGACTCGTTCAGCAAGGTGTTTGGCATTTACAGCAGACTTTATATGGTCAGTCCCATTTTCATACAACATCCTGTCTTTTGGCACCAGATTTAGGTTTAACACTCTTTCAGGAATCCTCACGTTAACTCGGCTCACTGCCATAGCAATAAACATGTGTCGACTACTACAAGCCGAGTGGGGCTGGCTGCGTCCGGAGGGCTGCGTGGCGGCGGCTGTGAAACGCGGAGGCCTCTCGACAAAAGGGACCCGGCGGGGCCCTTCCGAAGCCGCGCTTCCCTCCCGCGCTCGCTCACCTCCCCGGATTTCTACCGAGTCCCCTTCGGGCGGACGCGTCTGTCATATTTACGGGTATGGAGGGAAGGCTCTGAACACGTTCGGCAGGGCCGGGGCGCCGGCAGCCACACCTACTCGGCGGTCGCGGCGCCGGGAGCTCGCGGAGGGCGGGTCGGCGGGGCCGCGGGGTGTCGGGCGCCGCCCCGGCTCGGCTCCCCGCCCGCGACCCCCGACCCCCGACCCCTGACCCGCGACCCCTGGCCGGCGCGGGGTCGAAGGTGGCTCGACGCCGCGGCCCGAGCACGTGGGAGGGGGATTATGCCGGCCGGCCGGCGACAGCCCGCGGCCTGGGGACGCTCGCCCGGACCCCCCGCCACGGGCCGCCCGCCCGACCCGACCCGGCCCGGCCCGGAGACCTGGGGGCGGAGCTCCGCTGGCCGCGCGCCCCCGTCCCGCCACTCACGGTGCTTGCCGCCGCCGCCGCCGCCCGGGTAGCTCAGCAGCAGGAAGGGCAGCGGGGAGCCGGGCGACGGCGGCGTCCTCCAGGCGCGCTGCTGTGGCGGCGGGCGCGCCGCGAAGCCCGCGCCTCCATCGCCGGGGTAGAGCAGGAAGAAGGGGGCGGCCACCGGCGAGTCGGGCTCCGGCGGCCCCGCCTCGCCCTCGCGGTCCGCGCCCCCGGCCGGGGCGCCGCGCGGCTCCTCGCCGCAACTTTCCGCGCCCGTGCTGGGCGGCGGCGGGCTCTCGGCCATGCTGCCTCCGCCTGCCCTGGGCGCCGCTGCTGCGGGAACGGAGGAGCGCGTCCCGTCCCGCCCCGTCGGCGCCGCGTCCTCCTCGGCGCGGGCGGGCCGGCCCTGGGCTCGCCGCTCGGCCCACTGCCCGCCCCGCCCGACGGCCAGCCTCCCCGCCGCCGCCGCCGCCGCCGCCCTCCCGCCGCGCCCCTAGGGGGCAGCGCCGCCTCCGCCTCCTCCCGCCGCCCGGCCCGCCCAGCCCCGGCCCCGGCCCCGGCCCCGGCCCCGGCGGGAAGGGTGCGAGACCTGGGGCACCTGGCGGCGCTGCGGTCTTAGCCGCCGGCTTATCGGTAGCGTGTTGACACAAAGATCACAAAGATCGGGGGTGAAGGAGACGCGACGCTAATTTTTAAAAGGGCCCCTCTCTCCCCCCAGGAATTAAACTGTACCATTTGCCATTCACATAGCTGGAACTTCAACCATGGATTCACGGTTTTGAGTCCTACGCCTTTCATATAAACCAGAGACAGGTGTCTCCCACCTCCTCTTTTGTTCCCTGTCATGTGCATTGTATAGAAATCTTGGGTTTGCTTTGACTTTAATTCCCTGATTTTCCAGCTCTCCGGATGCACATGAGTGCATTTTAAAATTACCCGTTTAGAATGTATATGACAGTTGTCTGTTACTGCCTGTTTTCACTTTCATAGTGTCTGTGTCTTGCTAGTAATCGGCCACCGTTGCTTTATTTTGAATATTCGAATCGAGATTTACCGATCCAGTAATTCCCGAAAGTAAACACATCTTTCTGTAAGAAAAACAATTTCCAGTTGCTAACACTATGCTTTATCCTGGCTTCCTAGCTGATTAGCTTTGTGTCTGTTTGCAAAATGCTGGCACAGAGTCCATGTTGACTCACAGTTAAAAATCACTGTGGTGTAACATTTTGCCCACCTGCTTGGCTCTCTTCTGTTCAGCCTTTTCCTCTGTAGAGGGAGGAGATTACACTTCTCTTAAAGGAAAAGTAAATCTTCTTATTGTTCAGTTACTACCAGAAATTATGGGAGACTTCTAATACTATCCTTCACCAAGTCTTTTAAACAAGAAGTATTTAAAAAGGAAATGTGTATAAGAAGTTAACTTCCAGCAATCTTAGAAAATTTCTTAATAGCTTTAAGTTTCTGGCATTTCCCTGACCTGTTGGTCTCAGTCCAGCAGGCTACTTGAGTAAGTCATTTGTTCTCTTCTATAAAATGATTATATAACTTAGAGATGTTATGAGGGTTAAGAAATGTAAGTAAAACCTTTAAAACATAGTCTAAACCGGGTGTGGTAGCGCACGCTTGTAATCCCAGTACTTGAGAGACTGAGACAGGAGGATTGTAGGTTCGTGGCCAGTCTCAACTACTTAGTGAGGCCCTCTGCAACTTAGTGAGACCCTGTTTCAAAATAAAGAATAAAAATAGGTCTGGGGGTGTAGCTCGGAGGTAGAATGCCCCTGGGTTCAATCCCCAGTACTGCAAAAAACAAAGAACAAAAAATAAATACAGAGTAAAAAATAGGGCTGGCAGTGTCTTGGAGGTAGAATGCCCCTGGGTTCAATCCTCAGTTATGCACAAAAAAGTCTAAAACATAGAATTAAATAATTGTTTTTAGCAATATTTAATCATTTTGACAAAACAACATGTATCAAAAATATACTGAGTTGGGGGAAAAAGGTTTTTCATCATGTCTTTTAGCATCTTGGAGTTTCGTTGGGCTTTTTGGTTTTGGTTTGTTTTGTTTTCACGTACTGGGGGTTGAACCCAAGGGCATTTTACCTCTGAGATACACCCCCAGTCCTATTTTTTATTCTTTATTTTGAAACAGGGTCTCACTAAGTTGCAGAGGGCCTCACTAAGTAGCTGAGGCTGGCCGCGAACCCAGATCCTCTGGTCTCAGCTTCCCAAGTACTGGGATTACAAGCGTGTGCCACCACGCCCGGCTGGGCTTTTTGTTTTAATCTTTTTTTGTGTGTGGTACTGGGGATGGAACCTAGGGGCATTCTACCTCTGAGCTATAGCCCAGCCCTATTTTATTCTTTTTTTTTGAAACAGGGTCTTAGTAAGTTGCGGAGGCTGGCCACGAACCTGCGATCCTCCTGTCTCTGCCACCCTAGTACTGGGATTACAAGTGTGCGCCACCACGCCAGGCTTGTTTTAATCTTTTGATGAGGGTGAGAATCTTGATTAAAAAGACGCCTTTTAGAAATTGCAAACTAATTCCTTAAAGAGAAAAATGAAAAGATTGTAGCTATATAGAGGTAGGTGTGTGTGTGTGTGTGTGTGTTACTGTGGATTGAACTCAGAGGCATTCTACCTCTGAGCTACACCCCTAGCCCTATTTTATTTTTTATTTTGAAATGGGCATCATCGGCCGGGCGTGGTAGCACACGCTTGTAATCCCAGTACTTTGGGAGGCGGAGACTGGAGGATCTGGGTTCGCGGCCAGCTTCAGCTCTCGCTTTCTCTCCCCCGTCTCTCTCTCTCTCTCTCTCTCTCTCTCTCTCTCTCTCT
>PVJS01022511.1:0-30452 GCA_004027185.1 Glis glis
CATGGAGGAGGAGGAGGAGAAGACGAAGATGACCATGGAGGAGGAGGAGGAGAAGATGAAGATGACCATGGAGGAGGAGGAGGAGAAGACGAAGATACAATGGAGGAGAAGGAGAAGACGAAGATGACCATGGAGGAAGAGGAGGAGAAGGGGAATGCCCTCATATTGCCTTTGATGAAATGGAGAGAAAAATGGCAGCAAGTCCAGAGAGAGGGGACTTCACCGCAGACGTGCTTCTGCTGTACTGTGGCCCCTCGTTCTTTCCACGTGTCCAGCCCCAGCCGCCCTCGGGGCCCAGGGCCTCTCTACCCGTGCTCTGTGTCAGCCCCTCCTCTGCTGTCTGCATGGTTGCTCCCAGGGGGCAGATAATCCTCTGCACCTGATGGCAGTTCTCTGTGCTGCGTGCCCTCTGATTCTTAATTTTTTGTTAAATTCTTCCAAATGCCCAGATAAGCTTTGCGTCGTCTGTATAGCTCTGTGCGTGGAGGACGCAGGCCTGGGTAAAGTTCTGAGCACAGAAGAGACATTCAACAGAGGTGCTGGATTTGATGGAAGGGCTCAGAGAGGAAGTGAGGTCCCACAGTCCTCCGCCAGCTTAGCGTTCCCTTCTTTTTCTTTTTTTTTTTTTTTTTGCGGTACTGGGGATTGAACCCAGGGGCATTCTACTTCCGAGCTACACCCCCAGCTCTATTTTTTATTCTTTATTTTGAAACCGGATCTCACTAAGTTGCAGAGGGCCTCACTAAGAGGCTGAGGCTGGCTGTGAACCCTGATCCTTTGGTCTCAGCCTCCCAAGTACTGGGATTACAAGCGTGCGCCACCACGCCTGGCTCCAGCTTAGCGTTCTTACCCTGCAGACAGCCGACTGTGGCCACTGAACAGGAGGTGGATATTGACGTAGCTAGCTGTCTCCTCCCAGGGCAAGATGTGCATCTCCTGGCGACCCCCTGGGTTCCTGGCATAGGCCAGGCACCCCAGAGGTTCCCAGAACCTGCTCCCTGAGCTGAAGGAAGAGAGGGCCTGCTTGCTCGATGCCAAGGTCCCAGTGGAAGTAACTGTGACCTCAGGACCCTGAGCAACAGGGTTCTGGGAGGTTACACGCCTGACCTGGCCTCCTCCTGTGCTCAAAGGGCAGTGACAGGCAGTCGTAATTCCTCAGAGCAAAATGACAGAAATGCTGCTGGATCTCCAAGGAGCTCACGGACAGCAGGTGCACACCTCGCAGCCCCAGGAGAGAGTGACTGCTCTACGCCACCCACAGGAAGGGGAACCTTGCCAAGCCTATTTTTTTTAATCCTAACACCTGTCTTTCTTGGTGCTTTTGAATTGCAGCTATTTTGCCCATTACATTTCGTTGGCTTAGTAAAGACACCCTCGGTGCACCCCTCTCCACCAAGCCCTCCTTCACCCCAGCCATCAGGGCGTATGCGAGTGTGGTTTGAATGGGGAGGGGGGTCTCTGCAAACTTGCAGGTGCGTCTGCAGCTGGCCTTACCTGCGGGCTCCAGGCGAGGTCTTACCTGGGGGTGGGGGTGGGGCACACGGCAAGGCCTTACCTGTGGGGCGCGAGGCCAGGCCTTGCCGAGCGTTCCTGGTGCTCAGCTGCTGGCCAGGTGGCGAAGCGCCTGCTTTCCATGCCGTGATAGTGCTGAGACCGCTGGTATTCCATCAGTGGTGTAAATCCCAGTCAGCAAAAATGCTCATTTCTTTCTCTTGCAGCTGTACTTCAAGTTTTTCTCTCTGGATAGATAGACCATGTCTCTGCTTTTTCTGTTTTTTTTTTTTTTGTTGTTGTTGTTGTTGTTCAGCTAGAGGTTGAGATTTGATTTTTCTTCCTCTCCAGTACTTCTTCCCATCCCCCCTCCTATGCTAATGTGTTTACTCTGCCCTTGAATATGCATTCTTGATAGGTATGCATATGTGTACAAATTGCAACATGAATGGCGTTTATAGGTGCATACACACACGCTATTATGTGAATATGGGTACATAGAGATAGCACATGAGGAAGCTCTTATATACTTGTGTGTTTTTAATTTACACAAAGGTAAATTATTGCTCGCATTCTCTATTTTTAAACCTTTTAACCTAACGCTGTGTTTTAAACTCCATTCATGTTGCCACACGAGCCTGTGGTTTCTTTGACTCTAGGATGTGTCCAGTTTGGACTCGTGGGCCTTAGCGCGTGGACATGCTCTCAGATCGTTTGACAGGGCGATTTTCCGGGCAACTTCCCACGAAGTCTTCGTTCTCACCTTAATATTTGAAATGTCATCCGGGCGTGGTGGCACATGTTTGTAATCCCAGTGCTTTTGAAGCTGAGACAGGAGGATCGCAGGTTCGTGGCCAGCCTCAGCAACTTAGTGAGGCCCTCTGCAACTTAGTGAGACCCTGTTTCAGAATAAAGAATAAAAAATAGGGCTGGGGGTGTAGCTCAGAGGTAGAATGCCCCTGGGTTCAATTCCCAGTACCAAAAAAAAAAAAAAAAAATATATATATATATATATAATTTTTTTTGAAATGTCATCCTGTAAATCCTGAGCACTTGTCTGGTTTTGTCTAATGTGGGTGAACCAAAAATCTCGAATGTCTTTGTAATGTGTGTGAGACGTAGTCTAGGAACCAGTAACTGCTGCGCATTAGATAATTTGACCGGAAGTAAGCATTCTTCATTTCTTATACCAGCGGCTCTCAAACTTTAGTGTTTACAGTTAGGACCACCAGAGAGTTTTATAGAAATGCAGATTCTTGATCCCTGCATGAGATCCTGGTTGCTTAGATCTGAAATTGGGCTTCGAAATCTGCTTCTTACCTGGTGCAGGTGGCGTGCAGCTAGTGTTCCGTGGGATGCTGCTCACAGTGGGCCCAGCTGTGCCAGATAGAACACGCTGTGTGCACGTGTGTGCTGGGGATGGAACCCAGGAGCATTCTATCTCTCAGCTACACTCCCAGCCCTATTTTATTTATTTATTTATTTATTTTTGGAAACAGGGTCTCACTAAGTTGCTAAGGGCCTTGCTAAGTTGCTGACATGAACCTGCGATCCTCCTGTCTCAGCTTCCCAAGTACTGGGATTACAGGCGTGCGCCACCACGCCCGGCAGCTGTGTCACGTTGAGAGACTCGGTCCCCAGGATACACACAGGGAGTTTGAGCAAGGTACACGTAGTGGAAAGTTTACCTGCAGCACCGCCCCGGCCACTGGCCACTGCAGTCCTCGGCATGAGGGTGTCGCTGGGCGAGGGAAGCAGGGCTTCTGGAAGGGAGAGTTGTTGAATATTTTGTACCCCTAGTTCTTTCCACAGTGATGCTGAGTTTCCCACAGGCCGCTGTTTCTCGTGAGTTCTAGAAAAGGGTTTTCAGAGTCCCTTGCCTCCCTAATTAGCACCTCTCTTCTCCTTTTGAAGGAGCCCCCTGAAGCAGCTAATGGAGCCGTGAGATCCAGGGAGGAAGCACCTGCCCAGGGCACACGTTTGCTGCATTATAAAGGGGAAAAGTAAGAACCAGAGAGACCCAGCAATTAAGATCCATCGACAATTTCCAGACCTTTAAAGAAAATGGCAGTAAGGTCTAATCGCATTAAATGACTGAGTCTTGAGGCGTGTTCCGGCGCAGCCTGGCCGGCTCGTTTACAGGAGGGCTTCTCGGGATCCCTGCAGGAGCACAGCCGACACTGCGCAGGGCCAGGCACCGTTAGGGGCTCCCTCAGTCCATAGAAACTGGAGGGACAGACGCCGGGGTTATTAGACTGCTAGTGTGGTCTACAAGAACTTCCCCTGGATTATCCCGTCCTAATAATGGCTGCCCTTGGTCCAGCGCCCGGGGCAAGCGAGCGCCTCGTGTCCAGTGGCCCGTCTTCCCGGGAAGCCTGTGCTCTTACCGTTGGGCACATGGAGGCTCAAAGCCCTTAGAGGAGCTTCCACGCGCTCACGGGACCAGTGATCAGCAGGGCTGGGGTGGAATTCAAGGAGCAAAGTCTCCGGTCAGGACTAACCTGCTCGGTAATTTGAAGAACACTGCCGCTAACCATGTGTTTTTTAAGTTTGCCGTTAAACCTTTAAATTTATTTAAAATATATCACTAGTGAGTTTTATGTTATGAGAAAGTTTTGTAGCTATATGCATGAAGAAACTGTGGAGTTAAGGGATAAAAGTTTGGTCTCTTCATTTATTATCTTTCCGGACAAATCCTTTAGTCATCAAAATCCATCAGAAGATAACCAGTAGCACTGGCTCCTCCATACCATAGTTCTTTCTTTTTTCTTTTGGTGGTGCTGGGGATTGAACCCAGGGGCATTCTGCCTCTGAGCTACACCCTCAGCCCTGTTTCTTTTATTGTTTATTTTGAAACAGGGTCTCACTAAGTTGCAGAGGGCCTCATGAACCTGCAGTCCTCCTGTCTCAGCCCCCCAAGTACTAGGATTACAGGCATGCACCGCCACGCCCGGCTTCCTTCTTAAACCAGGTTGGCGTGCCCTGGAAGCTGTGTTCGTGCTCCTGGTGTTGCTGATGAAGATCTCTCCACTCCACAGATAGCCCGTGTTCTTTGCGAGCCATGGTTGGTGACACGGGGTCCATCCGCCATGCCCAAGCTGTTTTTCTAGAGTTGCTCTGACCTCCCGGGTGACATGGCTGGTTGCAGACTGCTGTCACCTGGGAATGACTCCCTCCTGTGGCCAGCTGCCCCTGCCACCAGGATTTCCCTGGGATCACACCACAAGCCCTGGACCTCTCTCCCTACCAGCACTCTGCACAGCACCCTCACCGCAGAGACCGTGCTCATTAACGCCTTCTAGAACAGCGGCAGTTATGGTTCCAAACACAAATCTTCATCTGTCGCCTTTCCTCTAGACCTTTATTTTGCCTGTTAGCACTGTTAGGTTTTAAGAAAACGGACATTTTGAACCAAATACTAGATATAACTATCTTGACCTACCCAATTCAAAGCCAAATCCAATTACCCATTTTTATTAAAACGTACGAACAACCGTTTTTTAGAACTAATTTAACTCCCCAGTTCAAACCAATGTGGTCTTTTTAAATTCGAATATCAAATATGAGCTCAGTGTGATGGTGCACGCCTGTAATCCCAGTACTTGGGAGGCTGAGATAGAAGGATGGCTGGTTTGAGACCAGCCTTGGCAACTTAGTAAGACTTTCAGCAACCGAGCAACACTGTTTAAAAAAAAATAGAATAGGGCTGGGGATGTAACTCAAAGGTAGAATGCCCCTGGGTTCAATTCCCAGTCCCCCCCCCCACAAAAGATTATCAAATGTACAAACTAAAATTTTTGTTTTAAGACTCCAATTTCAAAACTATCTTCTTAGCCGGGAGTGGTAGTACACGCTTGTAATCCCAGTACTTGGGAGGCGGAGACCGGAGGATCTCGGTTCGCGGCCAGCCTCAGCTACTTAGTGAGGCCCTCCGCAACTTAGTTGAGACCCTGTTTCAAAATAAAGAATAAAACATAGGGCTGGGGGTGTAGATAGGAGGTTCCATCCCCAGTACCGCAAAAACACACAACAACAACAACAACAAAACTATCTTTTCATCTGTCTATGCCAGAGAAAGTCCCGCCTTTGCTATTTATGTCTCACAGACTCATGGAATGGAAGAACTTTTATTTATTTATTTCCCCCCCACCTACATTTCTCCCATTAGGATTTTCTCAAGAGGTAACATAAAGAGTGGAGAGGAACTTTTGCCTTTAAACTCATTCATAATTCACTTTAATCCCTGAGACAACCGTGTCAGATACACCCATTAGCTAAAGAATCAATAACATGGCATTGTCGGGAGACTGGAGGCCGAGCGACTCATCCCGCAGTGTCTGTGAGTTAACAGTAAACAGAGAGAAAAGCAGAAGAATTAGCAGCAACTTCCCCAGCCTCAGGACCAGCAAGGACATCTGTCTTTCTGTAATCACTGCGGGGTGTTCTGGGCGTCCGGAGCGCCAGCCTGTGGTTTGCACAGCGCCGGGCTGTGGGATACCTCAGAACTCCACCTAGAACGTGTTGGTAAATTTCTCCATCAAAATGTACAATTCAGCCAGGCGTGGTGGTAATTCCCAGTACTTGGGAGGCTGAGACAGGAGGATCACTGGTTTGAGGACATTTGGGGACATTCCCTCAGCAATTAGTAAGACCCTCTTTCCAAATAAAAATTAAAAGGAGCCGGGCATGGTGGCACACACCTATAATCCCAGTACTTGTGAGGCTGAGACAGGAAGATCTCAGGTTTGAGGCTGGCCCCAGCACCTTAGCGAGACCGTTTCAAAACAAAAATTAAAAAGTGACCATGGGTGCAGCTCAGATGTAGAATGCCCCTGGGTTCAATCCCCAGTACCACATACACCCCCCAAACACAAATGGATATAAACACCCATATATTTACTAAAATTTCTTTTCATGGTTATATTTACCCATGTATTTACTGACATTTCTTTGCCTATTATTTTTTAGTGCATCTCATTCTTTCCTTCTGGATTCAGATCTCTTGTTTGTGGTACTGGGGATTGAATCTAGGGGTGTTCTGCCTCTGAGCTATATCCCTAGCCCTATTTTATTTTTACTCTGAAACAGGGCCTCACTAAATTGCTAAGGGCCTTGCTACATTGCTGAGGCTGGTCTTGAACCTGCAATCCTCCTGTCTCAGCCTCCCAAGTACTGGGATTACAGATGCACACCAGCACGCCCGGCTCAGTCTCTTCTGTTTTACTTCTTAAGTGTTGCTCCCTGTTTTCTCTTTCTTAAGCTTCTGTTGGGCAAGTGTCAGACTCCGATTCCGTCCTCTTAACTTCCCATCCATCTGTTCTTCGCTTCAGCTGTCTGCGATGTGTTCGCCGTGATTTCTTCATGTCCGTTTTTCTATTCACTTGTTCTCTTTACACGTTGCTTCTGTATTGCTTAACCCATCTTTGAGTTTTGGGGGTTCGTTTGCTTGTTTTTGCAGTGCTAGGGACTGAACCTGGGGTCTTTGGCCTGCTGAGCAAGTGCCCTAGCTACAGTCTTGGAGTTTTTAATTCCAGTAACTGCATTTTTCATTCCTTGGATATAAGTGGGGTTTTCTTTCCAATATTTCCAGTATCTGTTTTCTTTCTTTTTTGTGTGTGTGGTACCAGGGATTGAACCCAGGGGCATTCTACCTCCGGGCTTCACCCCTAGCCCTATTTTTTATTCTTTATTTTTGAAACAGTGTCTCATTAAGGTTGCGGAGGGCCTCACTAAGTAGCTGAGGCTGACCGCGAACCCGGATCCTCCGGTCTCAGCCTCCCAAGTACTGGGATTACAAGCGTGCGTCAGCACGCCCAGCTAATGTTTTCAGTATCTGTGTCCTGGTCTTTTCTTCTCAGTCCTTCTTTGGCACCATTCCTCCACATCATCTTTTGTAGTTTTGCTTGTTTGTCTGGGGAATTCTTTTGTTTTGTTGTTGTTGTTCAGTACTGGGGATCGAACCTAGGAGCCCTTTACCAATGAGCTACATCCCCAGACTTTTTATTATTTATTTTGAGACAGGGTCTCACTAAGGTGCCCAGGCTGGCCTCGAACTTGAGATCCTCCTGCCTCAGCCTCCCAGGTCACTAGGATTAAAAGCATGCGCCACTGCACCAGGCTCTTTTGTAGGTTTTAACCCAATAATTCAGTTGTTGGATGTTCCTCCGAGTTCAGTGCTTCTGTCTCTGAGCTGCAGCCACAGCCGGCTGCTTTTTCTTGTGCTTCATACCTGGAGGCAGCAGGGTGTTCGGGTGACCTTTGCGTGCCCCTCCCGAGCTCTTTCGGTTTTGATTCTCGCAGGTGCCCTGCAGGGACTCCCTTTTGGCATGTACCTGTATGGTCACCAGCAGCCAGTCATATCACGTCCTGTCGAGCCGCAGCCTGGACACCGGGGAGGCTTGCTCTGCCCAACCCCAGCCCTGCGAGCCGAGCTTCCTTGACTATCCCTGTGTCCGAGCTTCCTTGACTGTCCCTGTGTCCGAGCTTCCTTGACTGTCCCTGTGTCCGAGGGAAGACAGTTTCTGCTCCGCCCCTGAGGGCACAGATGTTGCTCTCCTGCCCCTCTCACCTCTATCCAGCATCTCTCTGCCCTCTGTGTGCTGCAGAAACAAGTTTCTGGAGACCCAAGCTAACGGGTTCGGAGGCAGCTCAGGGTTTTAATTCCTCCTTCTGTACTTTCCCAGCGGGGGTCTCCCTTCCTTCCTTGCTAGCTCAGCTGTATCTTTAAGGGGAGGCGGGTTCTACTTTATCAGCACAGCTAAGCTTGTACAGTGGGAGCGTTTGCAGGTCACCCAGGTCCTAATATTATGTTGTTGGAGATGTCAGTCTCTCATGAGGCATCTTTGTCATCGGGAAAAAATATTGACACATTTAGTATTTAAAGATGAATATAATATTTAAAGATGGAAAGCACTCTCCTTTAGAGAGTTTCCCTCCCCGGGCTCTGAATCTTCCCTCTCGGGCCTGGCGGGATTCCCAGGGTGGCACTGGGCTCTGCGTGGCACAGGATTCCCAGGGTGCACCGGGCTCTGCGTGGCACAGGATTCCCAGGGTGGCACAGGGTTCCCAGGGTGGCACAGGGTTCTGCGTGGCACAGGATTCCCAGGGTGCACCAGGCTCTGCGTGGCACAGGATTCCCAGGGTGGCACAGGGTTCTGCGTGGCACAGGATTCCCAGGGTGCACCAGGCTCTGCGTGGCACAGGATTCCCAGGGTGCACCAGGCTCTGCGTGGCACAGGATTCCCAGGGTGGCACAGGGTTCCCAGGGTGGCACAGGGTTCTGCGTGGCACAGGATTCCCAGGGTGGCACGGGGCTCTGCGTGGCACAGGGTTCCCAGGGTGCACCAGGATCGGCTCGTGGCTCGGGCACCCGCCTTCCTTTCATTTGGAATCATCTTCCCAGTCGGCGCCCCGTGTATGTTTATCTCCATTCCAGCTCCCTGTTCTCCTCTGGTCCCTGTTTCCATCTCTTCCCTCCTTTTTGTCCCTGCCATTGAGGCAACAGAACCAGACGAGTGGCTTACCCTGCACAGCACACGCCTCTTGGTGGCCAGGCACGAGCGGCCCTCTCCCTGCGCTGTCCGGGAATGTTCCCCACCGAATCGCGCTTGGCTGGAACCGAACACGCCTCTGCCGCGGTGCTGCGTTCCCACTGTGCCCCCACCTGGCCGCAGCTTCAGCAGGACACGCTGGGCTCCTTCGTTCCAAACGTTGACATAGAAGCTCTCTGGAGAAGCGACGGGACCGGCCATGCCGGATTGTCTTCCTGGCACCGTGGGGCAGAGGCAGGGCTGTGGCCCGCCATGGCTGCAGTGTCGTTACCGGCTCAAATATCTTGCACCAGTGACCCGGATTAGTTCTGGGCTCTGCCCTGTCACCTGAGCCTCTAAATTGCCAGCTCCCCCTCAGATTATGAGCCCCGGGATCTTGGTTTGCTGAAATCAGTTCGGGTTGATGTCTGCAGCTTGCTACCCTTGCTGAAAGTTTCCGTGTTTCCACGGAGCTGTCCTGTCTGCGTTCTTGGTGGACTCTTCCCACGTAGCATTCTCCTCAGTGCGGGCCTTCTTTGTCTCCTCCACCAGGAAGGAGGAAGCTCCAGGCGTATGGCTCAGTATTTTGCATATGATGCTGACTGCCATGTCTTCCAGCCTTCGAACATCCCTTTCTTTAGTACCCAAGTGCAGTAGCGATGGCGCCTGTTTGGCGTGTATCCAGCCTCACCCCGATACTTCTGGGCCATGTGGGGGAGCTTTGAGTGCTTCCTGACTCTCACCCCTTACCTCCTGCTCCACACCGCGCCGCTCCCAGGTTCCATCCCAGTCACTTGTGCGGCTGCCCTCCCTGCACAGCTTGCCTGAGGCACGGGGACGCTCCCGGGGCATGCTGCCAAGGTGACCCTGAGTTCCAGGTTGGCACGAGGCAGGAGGAAATGACTGTGCAGAGAAAGCAAATTTACAGCTGTGATCTTGAAGATCATCCCTGTTCCCTGGCGCAGGAAAGCCCTCCTCTCAGAGGACGCTGCTAGACGTGCACGCAGGACTCCCTCCCGTCAGTGAAGAAGGGCTGCTCGGCTGTGTTTTTCTGTGTGAAGAAACGGAGAGAAAGCAAGCTGAGCCCTCACTCACCCCGCCGGATCCGTGGAGACACGAGGCTGTTGCTCCCGAATGTGGTGCTACATTTCCGCAGTCACAAGACCTTAATTTTAATGAACACCACTTCTCCCGTTTTCTTTGGGAAGCGGAATTAACACTCCGGCATGAACTAGAAATGCTAAATTGTTAATGGCCTCCCTAGAGTTCTTCTTCTTCTTGCTCTGACACTTCCAATGACTTAATCTTAATTTAGGCAGAATAAAATATCTCGGTATATCAGCTCCTGAGCTTGAAGCTCTTTAAATGTTCTTCAGAAATAAGAAAATCTTTTTCTCAAACTCCGAGAAGAGGACCGTGTCAAAATCAGTAAAGAGCCAAATGATTGTTATCAGGGGTAAGGCTATAATATTTATAATATAATATGAGCATTTACTCATAATGTTGGTTTTTTTTGCGGTACTTGGGGTTGAACCCAGGGGCAATTCTACCTCCAAGCTACACCCCCAGCCCTATTTTTTATTCTTTATTTTGAAACAGGGTCTCACTAAGTTGCGGAGGGCCTCACTAAGTAGCTGAGGCTGGCCGCGAACCCGGATCCTCAGGTCTCAATCTCCCAAGTACTGGGATTACAAACATTACAAGCATGAGCGCCACCACGCCCGGTGACTCATTTGTATTTGAATGTTTGGCATTTCACGACTTTCAAATATGATATTGATTTTATTCCTTCTGACCGAAATGCACAATTCTGTGTTCTAGTCTTTTGGTGCCGACAATTTTAGTTTATTTCATTATTATGAAAAGTTTCACCTATTCTTTAATTTTATGAAATTCCCTTTTGTGTACTGTTGTACCCCATGTGTAGGACAAAGGGTCCGAGACCAGACTCAGGTAAGGCGGGAAGCATTTATTACCGCGGGGCCACCACTCCCCAGCAGGTCAAGATGGCGGCCCCTTGTGCAGGTCACCGCTTCCTTTTATAGAGAGCAAGCAGAGTTTGCGGGGTATGCTCTAAATCGACCAATCGTAGTAAATTTTCCTTATTTAGAAGCAAGGGAGTAGGTCTAGGGGCATGGGCTGAGCACACAGGTGGGGGTCGGTTTGGGTGGTAAGGGCAGGAACTGGTTTCTAGGGCATTGTCCTAGGGGCGGTAAGGGCAGGAACTGGTTTTGTCCTTGGGGAACTGGCTTTGTCCTTGGGGCAGTAAGGGCAGGGAGTTTAATTTTAGGGTAGAAAACGAGGCTAAAAAATTACTTTTAGAGCATGTTATCACAGTACATTGAATTGTTTAATGATAGGTAATTTAGACTGTCGAATACTTGTTTATCTAAAATTAACACATATAGAGCCAAAGATAGACGCTTGCTAACACAGGTCATTGGCGTGTTTGAAATTATCCATAACTCCCCAACAGACATTCACTGTGAATTGTGTATTTGGAGTCAGAGCTTTATATTATTTCCCTTCATTTAAAGATTATCTCTTTGCTTTAAATAAGAACTGATGGGCAACCTGGAGTCTGCAGGTTTTGGAGAATAATTGGGGAACAAATAAACCCAGGCTACAAACTGGAAATAGTCTGTAAATATTTCAAGTACTTTGCAAATAGTTATATAAATGGCTCATTGCAACACGCTGAGTTTTCCTAAAACCACCTTGTTAACAAGAGCACAGATTCGGTCACTCAGAGAATATCTGTCACTGCGATGTTCCCCTCAACCCTCCATCCTTCTGTGTTCTTCCTTCAAAAAGCCTCCCAACTGTTAAAACAGAAATGGTAGAGGACCCGGCACCCCTTTTCTCTTAGTTCTGGCTTCCGCATGAAAACCCTACTTACTAACTCGCTTAAGCAATTTCACTAAGTCTTGGTTTGAGAATTATTTTGTTTCCACTCAATAACGAGTTGAGAAACATGCCAACTCTGAGAGAAAAGAAAAGTTAAACCATTTTGAACTGATAGCCAATGCTTTAAATATGTCTGTTCTTTATGATGACAGTCAGTGCTTTAAATATGTCTGTTCTTTGACTTCCCGTCCTGTACTCTTTCCTCCTACAGTCCACTATAGCACCATAGACAGAGAGCAATTTCGATGCCTGCCATAGAAAGAGCTTAGCTGAGATGTTAATTTTTTTAACTCTCTGAGGCATAAACTCTTGGTTCTCTCCAAAATAAAGTGACCCCAAAGCCAACACCCTCAGTTCCCTTGACACCCCACTCTCTGGTCTCTGCAGTTGGCGGATCGCTAAGGCAGGTGTAGCATTTCTTATGCTTCCTAAATTCATCCTGAACTGTTTTATCCCTGCTCCGCAGCCCGCTTTATCCGTTTTCTGTGCTGATTTTTTTTTCATTCTGTCTCCATTCATTGTCATGAGAAATGGTCAACGTGGCTCATGTTAGCTCTCACAGATGACCAGGAAGGAGAAGTTAAATTGAATTGGTATACGTTGAAATCAATAAAACGAGATGTTGGTTGGAAAAAATAAATAACTACATCCGCTCAATTCTCCATGAGTCCAGCATCCTTCGCGGTGCTTATATGTAGAAAAGTGGTCTCTGTGCGCAGATCCGGAACGCCCCTTCCTTGTGCACGTGCGTCTCCTGCGTTTTCCCGTGGTCTTAGTCTGACTCTTCCCATTCAGTAGTTAGATCTGGGCCTCAGTGTTGACATTAAAGAGAAGGTTTTAAGTTTATCACTATTATAAAATATATTAATGAAGATGCCAAGATTCTTTTACAGCTTTAAACTGAGTTTTACTGTAGATAATCAACATCAGTTAACTTTTAGCAGCAGGTGTTGCGTTCATCACGGATTCCAGCCGGCTCATGTTTTCAGAGTCATGTCTTATCTTTCTAACCGTCTTACTTGTGAGATACTTTAGTGATGACATGTCTAAAAAGCTGCCTAGAATGATATAATCCAACCTCTTGATTTTAAGGTTTTTTTTTATGTTTCTTCATTTGTATTGACCCATGTTCAAAATAACAATACTTAAAGTGCACCACTTAAAGTAAATGCATTTGACTCAGGGCACACCAGAAAGCCTGCTTCCCTAGAAAATAATGCTCGGCCCTGTTCTACCCCGGGCTTAAGCTATTGTCTGGTTGAAAGTTAAATAAATTAGGATTGGTGCGGAATCTTCTCAGCTGGCTATCCACGTTAAATAAGCTAGTGCTGATGTGTTGCGTCAGTTGGTGGTGTATAACTTAGAGCTAATTAGAGGTATCTTGGGTCCTGAGAAGATTCCATCCATTCTATTCTGTCATTTTATTGAAATGCACATTTCCCCTAATCGTAAAAGATTGAATAGCATTTCATTTAAAAATGAAATAAAGTGCAGGCTGGTTTAAGGAGAAAAAAAACTTAGTACAGTACTCTCCGCCTCAGCGGCACTGTCTCTGCACACGTCGATTTCTCCCCATCCTGCTCAGCTCCCCGCCTTGACTAATGAAGGCAGCCGGCAGTGTGGATGATCCTCAGGCAATAAATGATTCAGAAATCACACCTTTTCATTTTGTAGCGAGATGCAGCAGTCTCCTTTGACCCTTTCTGGACTCCGGCCAGCTCCATCCGCGTGAGCTGCAGGATCCTGGACCGGTCCCTGAGCCTGCGGAATTTGGCCACACCAAACCACCTTTCGTGACCCAACCACTTTCCCGTTATGGCTTCAGGGCCTGGCTGTTCTAGATCAGAAAGAAACCGAAAGAATCTGTGAAATGATTTAGTTAGAAGAGAGAAGGGAAGATGAACTCTTCATAAAGTCCAGGGCTTTAGCTGCTGCTAGCTACAGATCTCTTGCATCGGGCCTGGGAAAGTGTCCGGCAGCATCCTCCTGGCTGGGGTCTACGTGGAGCTTCTGCACAGCCTGGGAGTGCTGTAGAGGGGTGCAGGACCCTCCCCAGGCTGTGCGTGAGTGTGTGCACGCATTGTTAGGTCTAGATGGAGGGTCACCCAGGTGTGGTCATGTCGTCTGGGTGGTGGTTGGCAACCACGGAATAATTCTAGTACAGTTATCAGTGAAAACATACTACCTATGAAAACGTAAAACCCTATAGAGCTTATTGTTATCCCTTCAATAGGATTATGGTAAGGAATCACCAGTATAAACATGCGTTTATAGGCATGTTACACATAATCAAATATCATGCCTATAGTAATGAGTTCCTCCCCTAGTAGCTTGTTTTAGAAGAGCAAATACCCTCCCGGCTTCCACAATTTAGAGCTGCTAAATGCTCCTGGAGTAAATATCTGAGTAGCATCCACCTCTTCCTTCATTCTCTGCACTTTTAAAATTGTGCCAACCTCATTTCTCCGGTGGTGTATAAATCAGGCAGCTCCGTGGTGGCTCCAGGCTTTTAGCCATTCGGAGAAAGGTAAGCAAAGCTCTCATTCTTCAATATTTCATCTGCTAAATTTGTACCTCCTAAAAGTAAAAATAAATCCAGTGCTGGAAAGTGGATGATGGACTCTGTGCTCTTCCCCTGCTGGGGTCCATGCAGGTCGGTTCAGCCGCAGGGAGTGTGTCCTGTGGCCTATTTTGAGAGCCATGTCATTGTTAATAACCTTGACCTAGTAATTCCCCTAAGAGTCCATCTTAAAGAAAACATCCCAAAACACGGAATATGTTATGTGTATAAAACTAGATATAATTCTCAGAAATTGTAAGCCATCTAAATGTCTACCTACACGGGCACAATTAGGTAAATTATTTAATACTCCTTCGGTGGAATATTTTATAACCATTAGGTTTATTGTAACAAATACAGATTAGCCATGTGGAAAAACTGTTATATGGGCTATAACAGTTGGAAATAAAGCAACACAAAAACAGTATGCTGACTGGGCTTATGTCTCCTCCTGAGCAAAGGTTAAGAGAACGTACAAATTTCATCATGCAACTATTTAAGACACCCCGACTCTATCAGTTAAATATTGCTGCATTAACAAACCACCCTGAAGCTTACTGACTTAAAACCAGAGCCAGCCAGGCATGGTGGCACACACTTGTAATCCCAATACTTGGGAGGCTGAGACAGGAGAATCACAGGTTCGAGGCCAGCCTCAGCCACTTAGCGAGGTCCTCTGCAACTTAGTGAGACCCTGTTTCCAAATAAAAAATAAAATAGGGCTGGGGGCATGGCTCAAAGGTAGAATGCCCCTGGGTTCCATCCTCAGTACCAAAAACAAACAAAAACACAAGAGCCACATACTCTGCAGGTCAGCCATGCAGGCTGGGAGCCACCCCGGGAGTCTTCAGCTTGTGCTGATTGGCTTTGTCATGCATGGTGGATCAGCCGCAGATCAGGTAGGTGGCTCTGAAGATCTCAGCTGGGCTACCTCACATATCTGGGGACTTGGCTGGGACCATGGCACCTACATCCTGGGCCCTTTTTATTTTATTTTTATATACGGTCTCAGTTTTCCAGGCTAAACTTGAACTTGCTGTCCTCCTGCTTCAGCCTCGTGAGTAGCTGGGATTACGCACATGTGCCACTCTGCCCTGCTTGATAGTTCATTTCTATCTAGATCTGAGTAATCTTCAGTTGTCTAGAGGTATGACAGTTTATCCATTCATCTACCATAGAACATCTTGGTTGCTTCCAAATGTTGGCAATTATGAATAAAGCTGCTATAACACATACATGAGCAGGTTTTTGTGTAGACATATGTTTTCAACTTCTTTGGGTAAATACCAAGGAACATGATCGCTGGAACATATGGTAAGGATATACATAGTTTTGTAAGAAGCTCAAGCTGTCTTCCAAAGTGGCAGTACCAGTTTGCATTCCTGCCAGCAGCGAATGAGAGTTCCTGTTGCTCCACATCCTTGCCAACATTTGATGTTGTCAGTGTTCTGGATTTTGGCCATTCTGAAAGGTCTGTACTAGTATCTCATTGTTTCTGTTTGTTTTTGTAGTGCTGGGGATCAAACCCAGCCCTCGTTGTTGTTTTGTGTTTCCTATGACATGATGTGGATCATATTTTTCATATGCTTATTTGCCATATACATCTTTTGTAAATTATCTAATAAGATCTTTGACCCATTTTTAAATCACCGGTTTATTTTTCTTACTATTCCATTTTTAAGAGTTCTTTGTGTGTTTTAGACCACAGCCCATCATCAAATGTGTCTTTTGCAAACATTTTTCTCCCAGTTTGTGGCTTTTTTTCCTCCTCCTTGACATTGTCTTTTGCAGAGCAGAAGTTTTTGATTTTAATAAAATCTAGCTTCTCATTTATTTCTTTCCTGGATCAGCCTATGGAATTTTGTCTAAAAAGTCATTGCTATACCCATCTAGATTTTCTTCTCTGTTACCTTTTAGAATTTTATAGCTTTGCATTTTACATTTAAGCCTTTGGTCCATTTCGAGTTAATTTCTGTGAATAGTGATAGATTTTGTCTAGATTCCTTTTCTTATGCATGTGAAAAAACTCTTATTTTCTTCATTGTATTGCCTTTGCTCCCTGGTCAAAGATCAGTTGGCTCTGTTTATGTGGGTCTGTCTTTGGACTCTGTCCTGTTCCATCGATTTACTTGTTCTTTCTCCAATACAGTCTTGATCACTGTAGGTTTACAGTAAGTCTTGAAGTTGGGTAGTTCATGGCCAAACAGGACTTCAACCTCAGTGCAGCCCTTTCCAGGATGATGCCAGTCCATATATTTGGACTCTGGCAAATGTTAACACCATCCCAGGAGGAGGCCATGTTCTTACTGTGATTGAGAGAAAACCTCAGCTTCCATATGTCCTGAATCTCTAACCAGAAATGAGCTCTTTATTCAAAGAGGGCTCAGCCCTCTTTCTGTGGTTCAGTGTGATCCCCAAGTTCAGGTTCATGTGTCGGAAACTTAGTCCCCACTGAAATAGTGCAGAGGTGGGACCTTTAACGGGTGATTAATCACGAGGGCCGCCCTCATGAATACGTTAATGCTGGTATCACAGGAGAAGGTTCCTAATAAAAGGAAGAAGTCTCTCTCTCTGTTTCTTTCTCCCTCTCCCCCTCTCCATCTCCCTTCTACCTTTCACCAAGGGATGACACAGCAAGAAGGCTGTAGCAGAGGCAGGCCTCTCAACCTTGGACTTCCCAGCTTCCACACTAGTGAGAAACAATCCTGTTCTTTATAAATCTCCTCGCCTTAGGCATTCTGTTACAGCAGCACAAACTGGGCTGGACACCCCAGAGAGTGTGTCGATGTCTCCGGTGGGAGGAGAATTGAGAACACATCCTTCCTCCGTCGTAACTATGAGTCCTGTTCTTTCAAGTTACACAACCAAGGTTCACCCCACGGGGGCCCCATTTGTTCTTATTTGGGTTCTGAATTTTGGACCAAGAAAAATCAACATAAAGATAAGCATCATGTTCCATTCACAGCCCAGAATCCACGTCCCGGGGGCAGAGTGTCTTCTTTTCACAGCCGTTAGTTCCTGAGCCAGCAGGAAAGGTAGCCCTCCCTCTGCCAGGCAAGCCCTGTTTCGCTTCCACTAAGTTAAACAGAAACAAGCCCTCTCTCTCTCTGCTTGTTGGAAGAATGCAGTCCCTCGCTCCTTCACGTACTTCGCCTTCCAGAGCCCTGCGCGGGGCCTGCTGGGCGACTTCCTCATCTGTGCCCTGGGCTCACCCCCCTCCCCCAGATACAGCCCCGGGGGCGCGTGCTCATCTGGCCATTTTCCATTGAGGTTTTCACCAGCCACGGCCATGAGCTCCCCAGGTTACTGCCAGGCTCTGGGATGTGCGGGGCTGTGATGGGATCTTTGGAAGCCTCTGCTTCGACCTCTCTGCTGTCTGGGGTGAGCAGCTGAGGTAACAGCGCATGGAACATGGCACAAGGTGCAGCATCCTGCCGCCATCTTCCCGCGGCCCGAGCTGCCGGCCTCGGAGTCCCGTGGCCCTGGAGAAGCGAGTTGGTGATGACTGATGTCCCTTGGAGAGTGGTTTGACCTCTGCCTCCTGGACAACTGTCACCATCAGGGCAAAAGTCGTGCAGAAGGACTGAGGCAGGGGGACGGCGTGGAGAGAGGAGTCCTCCGTGTGGGGCCGGCTGAGCGTGGAGCAGGAGGCGGCACCCATGTGTGGCTTCAGCAGAAAGCCGAGCCCCAAGTCCGTGCTCCTGAGCCACTCCTGAGAGCCATCTGTCTTCACCTGTGCCCGGCCTCCCTTCCCTCTTCAAGGAGATTGTTACATACTGGTCTCTGAAGCTATAAAGAGCCCCTCGTCAGCCCGGCCTATCAGCATGCCCATCAAAACAAGGTCCCCCAAAAGACATTCTTTCCCTAGGTATTAATAAAAGTGCCCAGCTTTAAGGCAATCTCTGGCTTGAGATTCAATTAATGAAAAGAATATAAAATAAATACTCTCCCATCCAATCCTGTTCTCCAGCGACCAGGTTCTCCTCCCGGGAGGCAGCCTTTTATTTTCTAATCATTTTTCTGTATCTCACCCCATAGATGCTTTACACGAGTGCAAGAACGTGGAGGCCGTCCCCACACACGGGTTGCCGCTGCCACAGTCTGCGCCTTCCCTCCCGCTTCCTCCTCCCCCGTGTGTCGTGGGCGTGGTGTTTCGCTGTTGTTTTAATTTGTATTTTGCTGCCATAAGTGAAATTAAGCACAATTTCTCATCTAAAAGCCATGTGGATTTCCTGTCATGTGTACTGCCTTTGTGGATATTTTGCCCAGGTTTTTTTTGTTGTTGTTGTAGTTTTGTTTTTGAGTTGACCTCATACTTACTGGTTTGTAGGAGCTCTTTACCAGGAAAAGAGGGCCTTTGCAGCAGTAACCATTTTCCCAGTACTGTTTACCTTTTGATTCCATCCATATGGGTTGCTTAAGCGCAGAATCTGATTTTATGTACTCAAATAGCAGTCATATACTTTGGTAAGAAAGACTGAAGACAGCTATTCAGCTCTGAGGTTTGCCTTTCTGTTGGTCAGTCTTGACATTCCTCCTCCTCTTCCTCCTCCTCCTCCTCTTCCCTCCCTCCTCCTCCTTCCTCCCTCTCCTCTTCCTCCTTCTCCTCCTCCTTCTCCTCATCCTCATCCTCATCCTCTTCCTCCCTCCTGTTATCCTTTGACCTGGGAGGGTCCAGAACTCCGAGTCCGGGACACACTGAGAGCTCAGGTTAGATCCACAGTGAAGGGTTTAGAGCTCAGGTTAGATCCACAGTGAATGGTTTGTCCTGGAGGGGAGCTGAAGGCCCAGGGAACCAGAGCATCGGGGTTCCTCCGAGTGCAGGAGGAAGCATGTTTGTCAGGTCGGGCATGGCTTACAAACCTCTGCCACACTCACTGGCACCAGGTGACCATCAGCTAGCTCTGACCTAGTCAGTGAACTGAAACCTGTACCGTGGAAGCCAGCGCCTGTGGCCAGCGTCTGAGATTCCTCCACTTACCTTCCCTCGCTACGTTCTCCTCCGAGGTGCAAGTCAGGCCCGTGTGGGTCAGCAGGAGTCCCAGCTGTTGTATAGTCTGTCATCATCTGGAATCTGGGGCTGGCAAAGGGGCCGACTCCTGATCCCGTGCATTGATGTCCCATTCTGTGTCAACATCCTTTCCTTCATACAGCCCGAGGCAGAGTCTTTGCCCGAGAGGAGAGCTCACTAAACACCTGCTGTGCCTGGGGGCCCATGGCGGCGGCAGCTGGGTCTTAGTTGGAGGGCGTGGTGGAGCTGCACGTGTCTTGGGCAGATGGTGTCTCCTTAGACCCTACAAACACGAGAAAAGATGCTGAGCAAACGCACCGGCAGGCGGGCCGTTCTCTCGTGAGCACTCAGGCGTCTGGAGGGTGCACCAACTTGTCAAGACCCGTCGCTGAAGAGTTTGTTCTGAATGCCATTACCGATTTCTCCCCACCCTTTGGCCATTCTTTAAGAGCCAGATTCTGATCTTTCTTTGAAAAGGGTATTTCTCAAAAGAAATGTTTGCTCCCTCCGCTAGACACTCCCGCAGCAAGAGAGGATGCGCCGGGCTTTGATCCCGTAGGCATTCTTTTCAAGTTTGATCTTTTGATCTAACGTTTTGTTTCTGTGTACTTAATGGTTTGCCTCAAAATCACCTAAATATCAGGTCGTATAAAACAAATACTTTGAAAAGCAAAATCCATGCCAGAGCCTTATTGTAACCCCTGACTATGCGCTACGGAATTGTTCTTCACACGCAGAGGAGTGTTTCTAACGCAAGGCGAAGGGGAGAATGTCTAGGTCTCCTCTGGCACAGTGGGTCACCAGCCTGGATGATCCCCAGAGTCAAGCAGCAAGTCACACATTGGGAGCTCTGCCTTGCCACTGTCCCAACACGCTTTATCGGAAGTCATAGATAAACGGCATACTGTGCGGTGTTAGGGTTTGCATATAGAATGTTTCCTGTAAGAGCTTATGATTGAATCATGAGGGTTCTAATCTCATCAGCGGATCAATCCATTGATGGATTAAAGGACTTATTGGGTGGTAAGGCAGGCAGGCAGGGTGTGACTGAAGGAGGTAGAACGCTCGGCTGTGGCCTTGGGGACCATATAGATAGACAGATACCTCCACGGACCCCCTTCTCTGCTCTCTCTCTCTCTGCTTCCCGCTGCCATGCCGTGAGCTCCATAGACATGACCCAGCCTAACGTGGACTGAAATCTCCAGCACTGTGAACACATAGATCTTTCTTCCTCTAAGTTGAGGTTGTCAGGTATTTGGGGTCACTGCAGTGGGAATGCTGACTGGAAAACTGGGGATCCCTCCTGTTTGCTCCCAGGATCGGGAGGGAGTCCATCTTGGTCTCAGTGCTCTGGGGCCCTGGCTCCGTGGTGCCCTCTCTCCTTGTGTCCCTCTCTGCTCTGTAAAGATGCGGTGAGCAGTCTCAGCCGGCCTGAGGCTTTTCTAGATTCTCAGCTCCACCCATTAGAGACCAAGGTCGATCAAAACTTTGGTGTCCCTGTTAAAGTTCCCAGGGCTTCCCAGAAGGAGGATGCGTGAGTTACAGCCACGTGGTGGTCACAGCTCCTTCCAGCCCAGGGTCCCAAACCCTGTCCTGCCACCAGCACCAGTCACCCTTCCCCGTCCCCTGCTGCATCGCAGTGAGGATGAGGGACAGAGGCCAAGGAGGCTCGTCAACTCAGCCTGCTGAAGCCTTTTAGAGAGGAACACCCGGGCTCTTCGAGGTTGCCCTGGGAAGCCCCGGAGACGTCGCTTTAGTTAATTTTATCCCAAGGCCAGTTTGACAATGGGCCAGGAAGTTGTTTTTCTGTGAATACAAATTCTGCTGGGCCCTGTGTGGCCATCAGATCTGCCCCAGAGCAGGGGGTGCCTGCGGGTCAGCGGGCTACTCTTGCGAGTCTTCCAGGCTCCTCACCGCCACCACCCTGCGCATAGCTCCTTGTCACCATCCAGCCCTGCATGACAGAGCTTTGGGGCCAACCAAGGGCTGGCCTGTCTCTCCCAGGTGAAAATCCAGGAACTGCAGGATTGCTCCCCCCCCTCCCTCCCTCCCTCCAGAGCCAGGGCTCCTCAAGGGTGCCACAAAGCATGTCCTCAAACTGTGGTCCCGCTGGGGGTGGGGGTGAGATCTCGCCAAGTCATTATTAAAATGTTTCCAAGTGGAATCTGTCAGTATTTGATCGAGTCCCTCGACAAAAATAGCAGCCAGCGTGGGAATTGTCGTCTGTCTGGCCATCAACACCAGGCCCAAATGTTGACTAATTGGTGCCTGGCAGCTTTCATCGCAGAAGCCACAATGCGCTTTCATTTTGATCGTCCTCTCTGCTTTACCTTCCTCCGGATTTGTTCACGGGAAGGAATCCCGGTGGCCCCCGTGTTCCAGGGGAGTCACAGAATTGAGTGGAGGTGAAGTTTAGAGGACGGGGCGAGGCCGGAGCGGGCCCCGGGGGCACAACTTGGGGGCGCCCCAGCTCAGCTCCGGTGGTTGCGACCGTGCCCAGTCTCATCCCGATGCGTGGAGAGGGGGTTCGCTGTGAGGGCAAGGTGACCGCTGCTGAGTCCAGGAGACGTGGTCCTTCTCAAAGCTGCCCTTTCCCTGGGCCTGGCCGCCTGTGGCTGACCCAGCAGACCCTCACCTCATTTCTGACTGCGGGCTCAGGGCCCAGCACAGACTGGAGTGCTGGCCCATCCTCCAGGAGGCCACCTGGCCCCCTCTGTCCCTGAGCCCTCCGTCCTACCTTACGAATCCCAACTTGGTGCTGTAGGGTTTTATGAACTCGGGCTCCTCTGAGGGCCCTGGGGACAGACACAAGGTCCCAGCCCAGTGGCACCTCCTCGGTCTCCCTTCCCTGTGGACCTGGTCAGTTCGCTACAGCAAGGGCATCTTGCTCCACAGGACTTGTCCATATGAGAAGTCACGGCCAGCCACAACCAGCCGGCTTTCCCCCAGGTGTCCGGGAGGGGTTGGAGACACTCATTTCGGTGACAGTGTTGCCAGCTATTAAAAGGTGATCACTTGCCAGAATTAAAATATTCGCATAACAAGTCCGTTGAAGAGATTACTAATGATGGTCAGTCAGCTAGTCGCTCTCCCCTCCACCCTGAAAATGAATAGGTCACCCCCTGCCCGGTTTCAAACATGAGCTCTGCGCGAAGCCTCATCTCCTCTCCTCTGCAGAGGGCTGGGCACTCTAGCTCTCATAGAAATCTCGGGGCTTCTGTTTGCACAGGCTGAAGATCGCGGACTCCTCTTTCCTCCGGACCTTTAGTCCTGCATGTGAGGGCCTGCAGCATGGGCTGGGTTGGCTAATTCACTCGCCAGCCCCCTGCTGCGCTCAGCTCCAGCCGTCTTATCCTCAGGGGCATGGTGTCCAGTCAGCGTGGCCGGGGATCCGGTGCTGGACCCTCATCCCAGTCGCCTGTCCCTCCTAAGTGGCTCCCTGCCTCAACTGTCCCTCCTCCTGCAGCTTCCACGCCCCCCAGGCCCCTTCCTCCCCCAGGGCCGTCATTGTTGCTATCGTTGTTCTTTAGGGCACAAATCCCCCAGTGTCCATGGCCAGTCCCGCCCCATCATTCCATCCTCGGGTCCAGTGTCGACCCCCCGGGAGCCGGGCCTGGCCACCCCACACGGCTGTTTCTCTTCCCTGCTTTATTTTTTCGATGACGCCTACTGCCTTCTCAAATGATTTGCTTACTGTTTAGTTGTCTTCCTCGCAGTGGAAGTTCACACTCGCTGCCCGACTAGGCTGTGCCCTGGAAGCTGAGCAGAGTCCTAGCGGGTACCGGAAGCATCTGTCCTTCCAACCTCAGGCCTGTGAGGATATTTGAGGGCCCTGTGCGGTTTCCCAAAGGAGCGTTTCGTGTGCTCATCTTGTGGATGAACGGTTTCTCTTCTGCCCTCGGATGACGGAGGGCCTTGGGATGAGGACTGGGTATCACATTGGAACCTCGGCTCAGGATGCACCCGTATTCATTGCCCGGCCCCGTGCCACGGTCTGCGCACGTGCTTCTACTTGATGCTTCTCACTTGGCATTGTTAACAGCCCGTGTATAGTGGCTGAGCCACCACAGAGCGGTTTAGGGGCCGACAGTGAGGGGCGGGTCGAGCCTGTTGACCTGACAGCCCTCTGCTCTGCGCCCTCCATCCGATGGAAAGTCCAGAGGAAGGCTGGGACCAGCACCGTGAAGCCACTTCTCCAGTCTGCTTCTCTCCCACTAAAAAGTCCCCTCCCCATCCCCATCCCCATCCCCCCACACATACCGCTCACAACACACACACACACACACACACACACAACACAGTTGGTGGCTCCATCATCAAACAGACACGGCACTATGACCGCACGCAGTGTTCCTAAGGGGACGCCTGTGGACCAACTTTGCGTAACATCTGCTCACACGATCACTTCCTGTGATGCAGGATCTCACAGCAGACCACACGACGGTCACTCCCTGAGTATTTCCTCTAGTGAGGAAAGAACCCCGGGGCTGAAACCCCAGCGCCACTGCCCTGGGAAGCTGTTTTCTCGCGTGTTTCTGGCTACATACTTGGTTTAGGTTCCCGGGGCAGAATGGTACATTCTGATCCTGTATCTCACTAGAACTTTCTGTGGGCCAGTTCTAGGTTATTCTCATATCCGCAAGAGGCCCACAACTGTAATTTTTTGCCAATTAAAACTGTTTCTTCCGCACTTATTTGGGGCCTGGCTGTTGTAGATAGTTCGTTGGATCAGGCCTACAGGATTTCCCAAGCCAGCTGTATTGTAGTCAACACTTTAAGCCTACTGGATTTAATGGCCAGCAACTGATGTAATTATGAGCAGTTTCTAGGCGTTGAGGGCATTTTTACTGCCCTGTGGAGAGCCGAGAGAATCGGCTGGCCTCAAATGAAGGAGGACGCGGCTACGGATGATTTTCTTCTAGAAAATAGTCACATCTTATGGGGGTGCAAAGGAAAAAAACCAGCTCCTCAGCACGTCATTCCCACGGCCTCGGAGTTAGCAGGCGCCCCGGTACAGGCAGGAGTTTGGGCAGGAGAGGAGGGGAGGTGCCAGGCGGGCACCAGGAGGAGGGAGAGGTCGAGGCCGGTGCGCTCTGCAGTCTGCTCTCTGGTGCCGTTTGGCAGTCTGTCCTCGCGCTGCCTTTCCAGATGCAGACGTGGGTGGAGAGGAGCCCTGCCCTCCACTCCGACCCCAGCTGGAGAAGCTGCTGCCTTAAATCCACAGGCAGAGCCACACCAGCTCCGGAAGCCGGGCCGGCTCCCCCATGGCGGACGACGCCTCCCCACTCTTGGTGCAAGATGTCAGGCGTCAGCGTGTCTCTGTCAGGTGCTCTTGCAGCCACAGGCGGGCAGCAGGAGACAAGATTGGAGTCCCGGCTCCCCTGGTGACCCGCACCCCCACCTGTCTCGGACCTGGGCCAATCGGAACCCTTCCTCAGAGGGTCATAGTGAGGAAAGCATGAGATGGCGGCCCACGGTGGCTGCCAGCAAACTCTCAATACACTCACCATCAACTACAAGGACAGACCTCCCCAGACAGCGCGCGGAGAGAGCCGCAGGTCTTCCGGTGGTTGATCTCTGAGCGGAGTTGCCTGGTGACTCGCATCTCCATATTAGGGAGTTGGTTGGACAGCACCCATGATCCACACATTCCTTTGGTCAAGCCCAGGAACCCTTGTCTGGTTCTGTGTAGGACAGAGTCTGTGGTCTCTGTTCCCTCTGGGCACCATGCAGCTCACAGGAGGTGGCCCCGCAAGGCAGTGCAGAGTGGGCAAGTCATTTCCCCAAGACCAGCCGACACGTAGGCTGAGGCGCTAGAAGTGAAAGACTGTTGAATCAGCGAGTCCTCTGCTGTCATTGTCAGCCAGCAGTGGCATGGGGCCTCGGCGGCGGCAGGCGTGAGGACGCAGGGGGCCTTTGGGAGGAGCCTGGATCCTGAGGCTGGGGAAAGTGGGTCAAATCTCAGTGCCACCGCTTGCCGGCCAGGTCACCTTGAGCAAGTCGCCTGAGCCCTCCTGACCTCCATTTCCTCATCTGTAAGATGAGCATAGTAATGTGTACTTTCCAAAGTTGTCAGAAAGCACGTGCTCCTGAATGAGGTGGGCACTCAGAAGTGTTAGCGTCCTTTCTTGACCCAAATCCCAAGCCCTTTCTATTTTAAGGCTTTTTGACGCAATTAGTCCTAGAGACCAAAGTGAACCCCTGTAGTTTCTTCCCGAAACCCAGGCTTTACTGTTTTGTCCCCACACACCTGCAAATGCCCCGCGCAGGCTCCTCTCCCCTCGCCCCGGTTCCACCGAGCACACAGCGCAGAGGCACACGGCTGCCCCTGAACAGGAGGTGGTCCTCCATCTTCTTCCTCTCCTGTCCCAGCCTCCTCCAATGTGAGGAGCCACCGTATTCCAGATGCCCCACTTCCCTGGCCTCGGGGCTGCTTGATGTACCCGTGAGTTAAAGCTGACTGGCGCTTTGGGCAGAGCGTGGCAAGGTGCCTCCCATGGCGGTCCACCAGGACACAAAGATGGCGATGCTCAGCCCAGATGCCCTGTTCATGCCCGGATGGCGCTCACAGTGTTTTATGCAATCCGTGTGTCTTCCTCCAGAGAACCTGCGTGCATGTGGGTCTGAGCTACATCCAGGGGCGTGAAGTTTTGTGCCTGGGCCTGCCTGGCCTGTAAGACCTGTCTCTTCCCTTGAGGTGCCCCGGCGGGACCCCTCGTCCCTCGGTGATCAGCAGACCCACCAACGGGAATCCTTCGGGGCACCTCTAGACGTATCTTGGCTCGTTCCCCTGCCTCCTCCCCCAGGTCCTTAGGGGCCTCGCTCGCTTTTGCTGAGGAAGATAACGTTCCTTAGTGGACTCCAGGGAGGGCACAGATGCCACCGGGAAGCTGAGGCAGAAATCCCATTTCGTCCCTGATGTACTCAGCATCCTGAGGGCCCAGATGAGCATTGGGCCGGCATGCAGAGCAGCATGTGTTAAAACACCCCTGCTTTAATCTGAATAAGAAAAAGGGAGACTGTGGCAGTAGCTGGAGAAGTTTCTGGAAAGATCCAGAGTGCACAGTGCAGCACCAGTTCGAAGGCGTGGGGGAGGGGACTGCCAGAGTCCCTCACACCCACCAGCTCCTCTGCAGATTCCCTCCTGGCGTCCGATGGCGAGGGGTGGTGTGTCTTAGGTGTCAGGACAGGGGGTTTTGATGTCACATGAACACCCCAACCCAAGAGAGGGCAGAGTGCACGTTCAGAGAACAAGACGGATGCCTGGATGGGTTTATTTTTGAAATTTAAACTCTCGGAAGCAGAGTTGTCATAGTTACCTGCTTGTTCTTACTTGTATTTATGAGAGCCGAAGACTACAGAATTAAAATAGCCTCCCCTGTGCGGGCGTCTGTAATAACCAGCTCCCAGGGCCCCTGGCGCTCCCGCCGCTGCAGCTCGGCCCTGGCTGTTCCGTCCGCCGGCGTTGCCCGGGCCTGTCGAGAGGAACCCCGAGTGCAAGGCTGGCACTGACTTGCCTGCGTTTTGCCACACACATTCAGGATCACCAGCGATACAGACACAGTCATAAACAAAGCTCCGCGGCTGCCCGCCCGACTCCGCCACAGCCTCCCCCTCCCGCTCCCCGGATCAGGAAACGTCGATAAACACAGGAGCCCGCTCTGCAGCGGTCCACGTGCCATGAGAACGATGCTGCGACTGGTGTTCATGGCCGTGAATTCATGACGAGCTGCCCTGGGGAGAGAGAACACGGGCGCGTTCTCATCCGCAGGCTCCTGGAGGCCTTAGAAGGGGGCGTAGGCACCAGGTGCAGATGTGTCCTTCAGTGGCCACTTGGGGCAAGCCACTGTCCTCGGTGTCTCACAGCCGCACCTGCAAACTGAAGAGGCCGGCCAGCCTCAGGGCCCTGCTCCACCAGAAGCCATAAGGTGGCCCCTCGTGCTACTTTGTATTTGGGGAAGCCCAAATTGAGAAAAGAGCCAATCCCGACTCTGTGCTGGGGGGTTACAGAAAAAGCCACTACCTTACAATTAGGGAGCCTGCTAGGGATTCGAGGGGTGATTCTGCAGGACGCTAGCAGCTGCTTTCAGTGTCTGGGTCATACCAAGTGGTGCATGGATGCTGGATCGACACGGTACCATGTTAAAGTAGCCATAGCAGAAGGTTCAGAAAAGGTATATATTTACCCAGAGTACATTATCTGGAGATATGTAACAGTGTGTGTGTGTAGACACACACACGCACACACACACTGACTTATTTTGATTATATGCCTTTTGAAGACCTTAAACTTTTACTTAGAGTAGTTGGTTAATTTACATTTAATGTAAATATTGATATATTCATGTTACATTTACCACATTACCCTTGACTTCTGCTCTTGGTTATTTCCTTCTTTGTGTTGGGGTATGTTTTGCTCTCTGTTTTCTAGTTTCTTGATGGGGAGGCTTGGATTTTTGATGTGGGACATTTCTTCTTTCCTAATATAAATATTTAGTAGTATAAGTTTCCCTCTGGCATTGCTTTAGCTGCATCCCACAGATTTTGCTAGGAGAATATTTTCTGGTTTACCTTGGGGCGCCCTCTTTGACCCTTGAATTACTTAGAACTCTTGTTTAATTTCCAGATGACTAGAAATATTCCTATTATCTTTGTTATTAATTTCTAGTTTAATTCCATTGTGATTGGATAATATATTTTTATCTGGTACCAATTATTCTAAGTTCGTTGAGATTTGTTTTATGACAAAAAATATTGTATGCATTGGTGAATGTTCCTGGATTCTTGGGGGAAAATGTGCCAAATGCTGTTATTGATGAGTTCAGGGCACTACAGACGCCAATAGGATCCCGTTGGATATGGTGTTGCTCTGTTCCTTTACAACCCTATTGGGTTTTATTTGGGGTTTTGTCTATTCATCCTATTTGTTATTCTGAGAGGAGTTTCAAAGTCTCCAACTACACAGTGTGGATTTGTCCGTTTTTCCTTCCAGTTGTCAGTTTTTTCTTTGTATGATTACTACTGGTAGATGCATAAACATTTATTGTTGTGTCTTCTTGGTGACATAAGCTTGATGTCAAAATCTTCTGTCCCTATTTATCCCTGGTAATTTCCTTTGCTCTAAAGTCTACTTTACCTGATATTAATATGGCCATTCTAGCTTTCTTTTGATTTAATGTTTGCATGGTGTGTTAGTCAGCTTTGCGTTAATATAAAAATAACTGAAATCATCAGCTTATAAAGAGAAAAGGTTTATTTTGGCCCACATGTTGGAAGCTGTAGTCCATGATCAGTTGGCCCTGTTGTTTTTAGGCCTTGGGCGACGGAACACAGCACATCATGGTGGGAGTATGTGGTGGAACACAACTACTCCCTTCATGGCAGGGAGAGGAAGGGGTGGGCTCTCACTATCTCCTTTGAGGACACACCCCTAGTTACCTAAAGACCTCCCACTAGGCCCCGCCCCTTAAAGTTAAGCCCCTTCCTTGCCCTAATCCTTCAAGTATCCTCCACCTCCCAATAGTGCCATGCCGGTGACCAAGCCTTTAACATGTGGACCCTTGGGGGACATTCCCAATCCAAACTACAGCATGTGGTATAGCTTTTCTCATCCTTTAACTCTTACCTACCCTATCTCATTTTATTTGAATTAAGATTCTTCAAGACAGTGTATTGTCACATCATTCTTTTTAATCATCCAGAAAAATCTCCTGCTTTGTGTACATTTACATTTAATGTAATTCTTGGTATATTAAGATTTAGTCTGTCTTTTTATTTGATTTGTTTATTCCCTGTGCTTTACTTTGTTCTTATTTTTAGTATTACTTTTATGTTTATGCTACTTGAATGTTTTTAGTATTACCGTTTTTATTTATCTGGGTTTTTTCACTGTATCTCTGTGTAATTATTTTTGGTGTTTGCTATGTGGATTATGAAATACTTAACTTTTCCTATTGTACTTGTGATAGTCAGTCTAGGTTATCAACTTGACCTGATCATGACACACCCAAGATTATGTGATTTTGGGTGTGTAACAGCAGATTAAACAGAAAGCCCTGCCCTGAATGTAGGCAGCAGGATTCTGATAGGTGCGGACTTAGATAAAGAGGGAGAAGCCGCGTAGAGTGCGTGCGACTTTTTCCGAGGAAAACGCATCTGCTCTCGCCTGAGATCATTGGCCGCCGGCTTCGCCTTTCTCCGAAGAGCTTCTTGATCTTCTCGGCCTCCAGCTCTTGGAACTGAAACTTCACCATCTTTTCTCCGAAGAGCTTCCTGATCTTCACGTCTTGGACTGGGACTGAATTAGTGGTTGCTCCAATCCTAAGACTCCAGCTCTTAGACCGTTCGACCAGCTACTGGTTCCTCTGACTCTCCACGTGCAGTCAGAACCTGGGACTACATTGCTTCAAACTGTAAGCCATCTGATAAATCCCTTTTTTCAAATATACTCATTCTGTGTATTCTGTTAATCTAGAGAACCCTGTCCAATACAGTACTTATGATCAGTGTTTTACCACTTCAGTTGGAATATAGAAACCTCACTCCCACACAGGTTTCATTGCCCTCCCCTGCCTTGGGTTCCAGTTGGTCTTATGTGCTACATATACATGTCCTCATTGGACAGTGTTATGTTTTTTTTTTGTTGTTTGTTTGTTTGTTTGTTTCTTTTGCTTCTCTCCCATGAAACACCTTTTAAAGAGAGGGAACATTTTTGTTGTATTTATATCATTCCTGTTGCTCTTCCTTCGTTCCCGATTGTATTGGACAGGGTTCTCTAGATTAACAGAATACACAGAATGAGTATATTTAAAAAAAAGGATTTATCAGATGGCTTACAGTTTGCAGCAATGTAGTCCCAGGTTCTGACTGCACGTGGAGGGTCAGAGGAACCAGTAGCTGGTCGAACGGTCTAAGAGCTGGAGTCTTAGGATTGGAGCAACCACTAATTCAGTCC